>CM038392.1:212905086-212945475 GCA_021498475.1 Saguinus midas
CGAGTTTATTTCTCAGGCCAATTATTCAGAGGCTCAGTGAATTATACACACCTGTGAAATAGTCAGGAGTCTACTTCATACTGCTTCTTATTCAAAGCCTAAGTGAACAGTGAACACCTGTTGAGTCTTCAGGAATGTATGTTATATGGCCACACATTAAACACCTCACTGAATGATACACATGTGGGGAAAAGTCGGGATGCTATTTAATATGGACACCCATTTTGAGACTCATTGAATAATCTATACCTGTAAAATAGTGAGAGTCTATTTCATATCACCCCCTTTCAGTGTCTCACTGAGTAATACGCACCTAGGGAATTGTCAGCAGTCTGTTTCATATGGCCTGCATTCAGAGCCTCATTGAATAATGCAAACCTGAAAAATTGAGTCTCTTTCATGGCCATTCATTCAGTGCATTGGTAAATCATGTACACATGTGGAGTAGCCAGGTGTCTATTTCCTTTGGCCACACATTGAGAACTTCAGTGAATCATACACACCTCTGGAATAGACAGGAGTCTATTTCACATGGCCACTCATTCAGTGCCCTGATTAATAAAACACACTTGGAAAATAATCAAGAGTGTATTTCACATTGCCTCCAATTTATAGCCTCAGTGAATAATCCAAACAGGGGAATAGACAACAATCTTTTGGTAGGGCTATGTTTTCAGAACCTTCATTAATAATGCACACATGAAGGATATTCAGAAGTGTGTTTAATATGGCCACTGATTCACAGTTTCTGTGAATACTGCATACTTGGTGAGTACTCAGCAATTTATTTCTTTTATTTTTAATTTAATTTTTTATTGTGTGTTCTCATTTTCCTCACCCGCCTATGAGTGAGAATATGTAGTATTTCCTTTTCTGTTCTTGTGTCAGTTTGCTGAAAATGATGTTCTCCAGATTTATCCATGTCCTTACAAAGGACACAAACTCATCATTTTTGATTGCTGCATTATATTCCATGGTGTATATATGCCACATTTTCCCAGTCCAGTCTATAATCAATGAGCATTTGGGTTGGTTCAGGTCTTTGCTATTGTAAACAGTGCTGCAATGAACATTCGTGTGCATGTGTCCTTATAGTAGAACGATTTATAGTCCTTTGGATATATACCCAGTAATGGGATTGCTGGGTCAAATGGAATTTCTATTTCTAGGTCCTTGAGGAATCTCACTGTCTTCCACAATGGTTGACTAATTTACACTCCACCAACAGTGTAGAGTGTTCCTATTTCTCCACATCCTCTCCAGCATCTGCTGTCTCCAGATTTTTAAAAGATCGCCATTCTAACTGGCGTGAGATTTTATCTCAATGTGGTTTTGATTTGCATCTCTCTAATGACCAGTGATGATGAGCATTTTTCATGTGTTTGTTGGCCTCATGTATGTCTTCTTTGTAAAGTGTCTGTTCATATCCTTTGCCCATTTTGGATGGGCTTGTTTTTTCCAATCTGTTTGAGTTCTTTGTAAATTCTGGATATCAGCCCTTTGTCAGATGGGTAAACTGCAAAGATTTTTCCCATTCTGTTGGTTGCCGATTCACTCTAGTGACTGTTTCTTTTGCCGTGCAGAAGCTGTGGAGTTTGATTAGGTCCTATTTGTCTATTTTGGCTTTTGTTGCCAATGCTTTTGGTGTTTTGGTCATGAAGTCCTTGCCTACTCCTATGTCCTGAATGGTTTTGCCTAGATTTTCTTCTAAGGTTTTTATGTTGCCAGGTCTTATGTTTAAGTTTTTAATTTATCTGGAGTTAATTTTAATGTAAGGTGTCGGGAAGGGGTCCAGTTTCTGCTTTCTGCACATGGCTAACCAGTTTTCCCAACATCATTTATTAAACAGAAAATCCTTTCCCTATTGCTTGTTTTTGTCTAGTTTATCAAAAATTATATGGTCGTCTATCTGTTGTGTTGCCTCCGATGCCTCTGTTCTGTTCCATTGGTCTATATGTCTGTTTTGGTACCAATACCATGCTGTTTTGATTACTGTAGCCTTGTAGTATAGTTTGAAGTCGAGTACTGTGATGCCTCACGCAGTGTTCTTTATTCTAAGAATTGACTTGGCTATGCGGGCTCACTTTTGGTTCCATATAAAGGTGATGGTGGTTTTTTTCCAGTTCTGTGAAGAAATTCAATGGTAGTTTGATGGGGATAGCATTGATTCTGTAAATTACTTTGGGCAATACAGCCATTTTCATGATATTGATTCTTCTTAACTATGAAAATGGAATGTTTCTGCATCTGTTTGTTTCCTCTCTTATTTCGTTGAGCAGTGGTTTATAGTTTTCCTTAAAGAGGTCCCTTACATTCCTTGGAAGTTGTATTTCTAGATATTTTTTTTCTCTTTGTAGCAATTGTGAATGGCAGTTCGTTCTTGATTTGGTTCCCTTATAGTCTGTCATTGGTGTATAGGAATGCTTGTGATTTTGCACATTGATTTTATATCCTGAGACTTTGCTGAAATAAGTTTCAGATTGAGCTGGTGATGGGGTCTTCTAGGTATACTATCATGTCGTCTGCAAATAGAGACAATTTGGCTTCCAATGTTCCTATTTGAATACCCTGTTTTCTTTCTTGCCTGATTGCTCTGGCTAGAACTTTCGTGACTCATTGAATAGAAGTGGTGAGATGCTCCTGTGCCAGATTTCAAAACGAATTTCATTTTTCATTAATATTGATATTCTGTTGATAGTGAGCTTTTATTACTTTGAGATCTTCCATCAATACCGTTTATTGAGAAGCATAAGCATTGTGGAATTTTTGTCAAATATTCTCTGCATCAATTAAGATAATCATGGTTTTGTTCTGTTTATGTGGTGAATTACTTTATAGACTTGATGTGAACATGCATAGTCAGTGAATCCTACTTGATCTGATGGATAAGTTTTTAATGTGCTGTTGCAATCTGTTGGCCAATAGTCTTTATTGTATTTGCATCTATGTTCATCATGGAATTAGTCTGAAGTTTCTTGTTGAGTCTCTACGGTTTTGGATCAGGATAATGTTGGTCTCATAAAATAATTTGGGAAGGTTCCATCTGATTATTTGGAATAGTTTTAGAATGAATGGTACAGATCTTTGTGTATAATTTCTGTGAATATGGACCTGGGCTTATTGTGGTAGGCTCTTATGCTGCCTCAAATTCAGACCTTGTTATTGGTCTATTCAGTTTTTATTCCTTCTGGTTTAGGCTTGGGAGGACACAGGCGTCCAGGAATTTTCCATTTTTTCTGGTTTAGTTTATGTGGATAATGTTTGTAGTATTCTCTGATGAGGTTTGAATTTATGTGGAATCTGTGCCTCACTGATTTCCACACCGTTTTATTGCATCTATTTGGTTGTTCTCTCATTCTTTTTTATCAGTCTGGTTAGTGGTCTGTCTATTTTGGATCTTTTCAAAAGAGTAAGATTTATTGATTTTTGAATTTTCTTGTCTCTATCTCCTTCAATTGCTCTGATCTTGAATGATTTTTGTCTTTGGCTGGGTTTTGAGCTTTTTGATCTTCTCTTCTAGCTCTTATTTTGAGGAGGTGTCAATGGACACTTCTGGAATGTCAGGAGTCTATATTTTCCTCTACAGACCTCTTTAAATGTGTCCCAGAGATTCTGGTTGTGTCTTGTTCTCATTGGTTTCAAGAACTTCTTTATTTCTGCCTCAAATTCAGACCTTGTTATTCGTCTATTCATAGTTTTGTCTTCCTTCTGGTTTAGGCTTGGGAGGACACAGGCGTCCAGGAATTTATCCATTTTTTTTCTGGTTTACTAGTTTATGTGGATAGAGTTGTTTGTAGTATTCTCTGATGACGGTTTGAATTTCTGTGGAATCTGTGGTGATTTCATTATCGTTTTTTATTGCATCTATTTGGTTGTTCTCTTTTCTTTTATCAGTCTGGTTAGTGGTCTGTCTATTTTGTTGATCTTTTCAAAAAAACAGCTCTTAGATTTATTGATTTTTTGAAGGGTTTTTCTTGTCTCTATCTCCTTCAATTTTGCTCTGATCTTAGTTATTTTTTGTCTTTGGCTAGGTTTTGAGCTTTTTTGATCTTGCTCTTCTAGCTCTTTCAATTTTGAGGATAGGGTGTCAATTTTGGATCTCTCCAATCTTCTCATGTGGGCACTTATTGCTATATATTTTCCTCTACAGACCGCTTTAAATGTGTCCCAGAGATTCTGGTATGTTGTGTCTTTGTTCTCATTGGTTTCGAAGAACTTCTTTATTTCTGCCTTCATTTCATTGTTTATCCAATCAACATTCAAAAGCCAGTTGTTCAGTTTTCATGAAGCTGTGCGGTTCTGAGTTAGTTTCTGAATTTTTAGTTCTAACTTGACTGCACTATGGTCTGAGAGACTGTTTGTTATAGTTTCAGTTGTTTTTTATTTGCTGAGGAGTAGTTTACTTTCAATTATATGGTAAATTTTGGAGTAGGTTTGATGTGGTGCTGAGAAAAATGTATATTCTGTGGATTGGCGGTGGAGAGTTCTGTAAATGTTTGTCAGGTTTACTTGTTCCAGGTTTACTTGTTCCAGGTCTGACTTCAAGCCCTGGATATCCTTGTTAATTTTCTGTTCGGTTGATCTGTCTAATATTGACAGTGGAGTGTTAAGGTCTCCCACTATTATTGTGTGGGAGTCAAAGTCTCTTTGTAAGTCATTAAGCACTTGCCTTATATATCTGGGTGCTCCTGCATTGGGTCTATATATATTTAGAATCGTTAGCTCTTCTTGTTATATCGATCCTTTTACCGTTATGTAATGACCTTTTTCTCTCTTTTGATCTTTGTTGCTTCAACGTCTATTTTATCAGAGATGAGAATTTCAACTCCTGCTTTATTTTGCTCTCCATTTGCTTGGTAAACACTCCTCCATCTTTTTATTTTGAGCCTTTGTGTATCCTTGCATGTGAGATGGGTTTCCTGGATAGAGCCCACCGATGGGTTTTGTTTTTTTATCCAATTTGCCAGTCTGTGTCTTTTGATTGGTGCATTTACCTCATTTACATTTAGGGTTAATATTGTTATGTGTGAATTTGAAATCACCATTTTTATGCTAGCTGGCTGTTTGGCCCATTAGTTGATGCAGATTTTTCATTTTGTTAATGCTTTTTAGCATTTGGTATGTTTTTAGAAGGGCTGGTACTGGTTGTTCCTTTCTATGTGTAGTACCTCTTTCAGGAGCTCTTATAAAGAAGGCCTGGTGGTGACAAAATCCCTGAGTACTTGCTTGTTGGCAAAAAATTTTATTCTTCCTTCACTTATGAAGCTCAGTTTGGCTGGATATGAAATTCTGGATTGAAAGATCTTTTCTTTAAGGACATTGAATACTGTCCCCCACTCTCTTTCAGCTTGTAGAGTTTCTACTGAGAGATCTTCTGTGAGTCTGATGGGCTTCCCTTTGTGGGTGACCCGACCTTTCTCTCTGGCTGCCCTTAGTATTTTCTCTTTTATTTCAACCCTGGTGAATCTGAGGATTATGTGTCTTGGGGTTGCTCTTCTTGTGGAATATCTTTGTGTGCTTCTCTGTATTTTCTGGACTTGAGTATTGACCTGCCTTTTTAGGTTGCATACATTTTTCTGGATAATATCCTGAAGAGTATTTTCCAGCTTGGATTCATTCTCTTTGTCACATTCTGGTACACCTATCAAACGTATGTTAGGTCTCTTTACATAGTCCCACATTTCTTGGAGATTTTGTTCATTCTTTTTGTGCTTTTCTCTCTAATCTTGGTTTCTCATTTTATTTCATTTTGTTGATCTTTGACTTCTGATATTCTTTCTTCTTTTTTTAATTTTTTTTATTTATTTTTATTTTTTTAAATTTTTATTGCATTATAGGTTTTGGGGTACATGTGCAGAATGTGCAAGATATTTGCATAGGTACACATATGGCAGCGTGCTTTGCTGCCTTCCTCCCCTTCACCCACACTTGGTATTCATCCCCAGTCTATCCCCCCCAGCCCTCCCCGCTGTCCCTCCCCCATTTCCCCCAACAGTCCCCAGTGTATAGTAGACCGCCTCTCTGTGTCCATGTGTTCCCATTTTTCTCACCCACCTATGAGTGAGTATATGCAGTATTTCTTTTTCTGTTCTTGTGTCAGTTTGCTGAGAATGATGTTCTCCAGATTCATCCATGTCCTTACAAAGGACACAAACTCATCATTTTTGATTGCTGCATAATATTCCATAGTGTATATGTGCCACATTTTCCCAGTCCAGTCTATCATCGATGGGCATTTGGGTTGGTTCCAGGTCTTTGCTATTGTAAACAGTGCTGCAATGAACATTCGTGTGCATGTGTCCTTATAGTAGAACGATTTATAGTCTTTTGGATAGATACCCAGTAATGGGATTGCTGGGTTAAATGGAATTTCTATTTCGAGGTCCCTGAGGAATCGCCACACTGTCTCCCACAATGGTTGAACTAATTTACACTCCCACCAACAGTGTAAGAGTGTTCCTATTTCTCCACATCCTCTCCAACATCTGCTGTCTCCAGATTTTTAATGATCGCCATTCTAACTGGTGTGAGATGATATCTCAATGTGGTTTTGATTTGCATCTCTAATGACCAATGATGATGAGCACTTTTCATATGTTTGTTGGCCTCATGTATGTCTTCTTTTGTAAAGTTTCTGTTCATATCCTTTGCCCATTTTTGAATGGGCTTGTTTGTTTTTTTCTGTAAATCTGTTTGAGTTCTTTGTAAATTCTGGATATCAGCCCTTTGTCAGATGTGTAAACTGCAAAGATTTTTCCCATTCTGATGGTTGCCGATTCACTCTAGTGACTGTTTCTTTTGCCGTGCAGAAGCTGTGGAGTTTGATTAGGTCTCATTTGTCTATTTTGGTTTTTGTTGCCAATGCTTTTGGTGTTTTGTTCATGAAGTCCTTGCCTACTCCTATGTCCTGAACGGTTTTGCCTAGATTTTCTTCTAGGGTTTTTATGGTGTCAGGTCTTACGTTTAAGTTGATATTCTTTCTTCTTCTTGGTCAGTTCAGCTGTTGAAATTTACGCATGCTTCGTGAAGTTCTCATGCTGTGTTTTTCAGCTCCTTCAATTTTTTCATATTTCTCTCTAAGTTGTCCATTTTTGTTATCATTTTCTCAAATCTTTTTTCAAAATTTTTTTTCAAGGTTCTTAGTTTCTTTGCCTTGATTTAGAATATGTTCTTTTAGCTCACTGAAGTTTCTCATTATCCACCTTCTGAAGTCTGATTCTGTCATTTTGTCACACTCATTCTTTGTCCAGCTTTGATCTCTTGCTGGTGAGGAGTTTTGAACCTTTGTAGGAGGTGACGTGTTTTGGTTTCAGGTGTTTTCCTCCTTTTTGTGCTGGTTTCTTCCCATCTTTGTGTACTTATTCACCTGTCGTCTTAGTAGTTGCTGACTTTTCAATTGGGTTTATGAGTGAACGCCCAGATTGTTCATGATGAAGTATTTCTGTTGCTTAGTTTTTCTTCTACCAGTCTAGCCCCTCTGATGTACGATTTCTGAGGTCTCCTCCAGGCCCTTCTTGTCTGGGGTACAGCTATAGCAGCTCCGGAACAGTGAGGGATGCTACCAGTTTCTTCTTTTGCTATCTTTGTCCCAGAATGATGCCCGCCAAATGTCAGTCTGATTAGTCCTTTTTTGAGGTGACTCTTTGGATATACAGGGGTCACTGAGCTGCTTGAGGAGACGGTCTGTACTTTATAGGAGCTGAAGTGCTGAGATATGAGCTCCGTTGTTCATTCAGGGTTTTTGTGTGGGTTTCCTTGGGTCTGCTTCAGCAGAACTTATAAAACGCCTTTTCTTTCCCTCAGATGCTCTGTTTCAGGGATTTGGGTCTCTCTTTATGGGTATTCATTGCACTGTCCTTCCCAGCTAATAGGCAGTCTAGTCACTATTTGCCTGCCGAGGCTTTGTTCTTCTACCACAGGGTCTGCCCTGCTGCCACAGGGCTTTGCCCTGCTGCCACGGGGCTTTGCACTACTGTGGTGGGTTCTGCCCTGTTGGTGGAGTCTCTCTGTAATGGAAGGTTGCCTCGGCAATGTCAGGCTGCTTTCACAGTGAACGTGTTTCTCAGTAGGGGCAGAATGCCTCCTTAGTGGTGAACGTGCCTCCCCCACCAAGCTGCACAGTCCTGGATTCAGCTGAGCCTGCAGTAAAACTCTCAACCCCCAGCGTTTTGAATTGCCGTTTTGTTTGTCCCTGTGGGGGTGAAACCCGCAGAGCCTGATTACCTGGCTCCCTGCCTCAGAGTTATTTCTCTCTCTCTCTCTCTCTCTCTCTCTCTCACTTTTTTAAAGTTGAATGGTTGGCTCTCTCACAGGTGTTTTAGTCGCCTGCTGAAAGGGCTCTGGGATTTGTGTAATTTCCCATGCCACTACCCAGTGCACCACATCAAATCACGCTTTCCAAGAATCTCCTGGTCTTGTTCACTGTCCAGGTCCCATTTAATCAGATGGATATGCTAATGTGCCCACCCAAATCTCAGATTGCCGGTTTAACATGGCACACAGACCAGTGAGTTTGTACCGCTGTGCTGCGAGCTGGCCGAAAGGGCCACAGAAGCCAAAAAGGCTGTGCTGGTGTCCTGTGTCTCTTCTACACCTGCAAATTTCCCCGTTCTGTGTGCAACAAAGGTTTGTCTGAAAATGCAGCTAGTACTCAACCTCTGAGACTTCACTGAGAGCTGCAATCCCGAGTTGTTCCTACCACACCATCTTGGAAAAAATCCAGCAATCTATTTTATTTGGACAATCATTCAGCACCTCAGTAAATAATGCACACCTGGAATATATTCAGGATTCTATTTCTTATGGTCACTTATTTAGACCTTCACTAAATAATGCAAACATTTGGAATAATCAGAATTATCTTGCATATAGCCACTTATTCATAGCCTCACTGAATGGTACACATTTTTAAAATAGGAGTCTATTTCATATTTTCACTAATTCAGAGTCACAGTGAATAATGCACACCTAAGGAATAATCAGGAGTTTGTTTAACATGACCACTCATTCTGAGCCTAAGTGCATAATGCAGGTCTGTGGAGTACTGAGGAGACTAACTCACATCACTGCCAATTCTGAGACTCCCTGAATAATGCACACATCGGGAAGAGTCAGAAGTCTATTTCATATGGTTGCACAGCAGGACCCCAAGGGAATAATACACAACTGAGGAATAGTCAGGAGTCTATTTTATAAGGCCACTCAGAGAATCACTGAATAATGCAGACTTGGGGAATACTCAGGACTCTGTTTCACATGGCCAATAATAAAGAGCCACAGTGAATAATGCACACCAGGGTATTAGTCAGGGTCCTCTTTCATATGGCAACTCAATCAGTGCCTCACCGAATGATTCACACCTGGGGAATCATCAGGATTCTATTCCATACTACCACTCATTCAGAGCCTTATTGAATAATTCACAACGGAGCAATAGTCAGGAGTCTATTTTATATGGCCTCTCATTCAGTGCTTCAGTGAATAATGAACCCCTATGGAGTAGTCAGGACGCTGTTTAAGATAGCCACGAATTAAGTGCCTCCCTGAATGATACACACCTGGGTGATAGGAGTCTATTTCATATGACCTCCCATTGCGGGGCCTCAGTGAAGAATACACACCTGGATTCTTTTTGGTATGCAGACTCATATAGTACCTCTTTGAATAATGCACACATGAAGAATAATTAGGAGTCTATGTCATATGGTTACTCATTCAGACAATCAGTGAATAACAAACACATGTGGAGTAATAAGGAGTCTGTTTCATATGGCCACTCTTTCACAGCCTCACTGAATATTACACACTTGTGATATAGTCTGGAGTCTATTTCTTATGGCCACTCATTCAGAGCCTCACTGAATAATGCACACCAGGTAAAAGAGACTATTTCATATGGAAACTCATTCAGAACCTCACTGAATATTACATTCCTGGGGAATTGTCAGGAGTCTATTTTATATGGCCACTCTTTCACAGCCTCACGGAATAATGCACACCTGCAGAATAATCAGAAGTCTCTTTCATATGGCCACTCATTGAGAGCCTCAGTAAATGTACACACTTGCGGGAATAGTCAGTATTCTGTTTTATCTTCTCATTGAGATTCTCACTGAATAATGCTCACAAGTGAAATAGTCAGGAGTCCTTTTTATGTGACGTCTCATTCGAAGTGTCACTGAATAATGTGGAGTAGTCAGGAGTCTATTTCATGTAGCCACATATTCAGAGCCTCAGTGAATAATACACACCTGTGGGATAGTAAAGAATCTAATTAATATGGCCAGTTATTCTGAGCCTCACTGAATAATACACACCTGGAGAATAATTTGGAGTCTATTTCCGATGGACAGTCATTCAGAGCCCCAGTGAATAATGCACACCTGTGGAATAGCCAGGAGTCTATTTCATTTGGACACTCATTTATAGCCTCAGTGGATAGTATGCAACTGTGGAATAGTCAGGAGTCTATTTCATATGGCCATTCATTCAGAGCCTCAGTGAATAATGCGCACTTGGGGAATAGTCAACAAACTATTTTATATGGCCACTCTTTCAGCACCTCACTGAGTGATAAACACCTGAGGAATAATCGGGACAGCTTCATATAAACACTCATTGAGAGCCTCACTGAATAATGCGTACCTGTAAAATAGTCAGGAAGCTATTTCATTTGGTCACTCTTTCAGAGCCTCAGTGAATAATACACACCTGGGGAATAGTCAGGAGTCTATTTTATGTGGACACTCATTCATAGCCTCAGTGGATAATATGCACCTGTGGAATAGTCAGGAGTCTATTTCATATGGCCACTCATTCAGAGCCTCAGTGAATAATACACACTTGGGGAATAGTCAGAAATCTATTTTATATGGCCACTCTTTCAGCACCTCACTGAGTGATACACACCTGGAGAATACTCAGGACAGTTTCATATGAACACTCATTGAGAGCCTCACTGAATAATGCACACTTGTGTAATAGTCAGGAATCTATTTCATTTGGTCACTCTTTCAGAGCCTCAGTGAATAATACACACCTGGGGAATAGTCAGGAGTCTATTTTATGTGGACACTCATTCATAGCCTCAGTGGATAATATGCACCTGTGGAATAGTCAGGAGTCTATTTCATATGGCCATTCATTCAGAGCCTCAGTGAATAATACACACTTGGGGAATAGTCAAGAGTCTATTTTATATGGCCACTCTTTCAGCACCTCACTGAGTGATAAACACCTGAGGAATAATCAGGACAGTTTCATATGAACACTCATTGAGAGCCTCACTGAATAATGCACACCTGTGAAATAGTCAGGAATCTATTTCATTTGGTCACTCTTTCAGAGCCTCAGTGAATGACACACACCTGTGGAACAGTGAGGAGTCTATTTTATGTGGACACTTATTCAGAGCCTCAAGGAATAGTGCACACCTGGAGAATTCTCAAGAGTCTATTTGGAATGGCAATGCATTCAGAGACTCTGTGAATAACACACACCTAGGGAATAGTGAGGAATCTATTCCAAATGGCCACATATTCAGAGCCTCGGTGTATAATGCACAGCTGGGTAATAAGCAGAAGTCTATTGTTTATGCCCACTCATTCAGCCCTTTAGTGAATAATGCACATCTGTCGAGTACTGAGGGGTCCGTTTCATGTGGCCACTCATTTTGAGACTCACTGAATGGTACACATCTGGAAAAAAGTCAGGAGTGCATATCAAATGGCCACTCATTCAGAGACTCAGTGAATAATTTACACCTGTTGAGTACTCAGGAGTCTTTTTCATATGGTGAATCATTCAGAGCCTCACTGAATGATACACATCTTGGGAATAGTCAAGATTCTGTTTAATATGACCACTCATTATCAGTGAATAACGCATATCTGTGGAGTACTGAGGAGACTAATTCATATTGCCCATCATCCTGAGACTCCCTAAATAATACACACCTGTGGGATAATGAGAGGTCTATTTTATATGGCCACCCACTAGGAACCCCAAGAAATAATGCACAACTGAGGAATAGTCAGGAGTCTATTTCATATAGACACTCGAGAATCAGTGAATGATGCACACGTGCAGAATGGTCAGTGAATATTAGAAGCCTATTTCATATGGCCACTCAGACCCTCAGTGAATAATGCACACCACGGTAGTAGTCAGGAGCCTCTTTCATGTGACCACTCATTCAGTATCTCACTGAATGATACACACCTGGAGAATCGTCAGGATTCTATTCCATATGACCACTCATTCAGAGCCTTACTGAATAATACACAATGCGGCAATAGTCAGGAGTCTATTTCATATGACCTCTCTTTCAGAGCTTCAGTGAATAATGAACACCTATGGAGTAATCAAAACCCTATTTAAGATGGCCACAAATTAAGCACCTCCCTGAATGATACACACCTGGGTGATAGTCAGGAGTCTATTTGATATGGACACTCATACAGAACCTCTTTGAATAATGCACATGTGGGGAATAATCACTAGTCTATTTCATATGGTAATTTATGTAGAGAATCAATGAATAATGCACACCTGTATAGCTAAATGGCATCTATTTCATATGGCCACTCTTTCAGTTTTTCAATGAATAATATATATATATATATATATATATATGGAATAGTCAGGAATATCTTTCATATGGCCACTCATTCAGGACCTCAGTGAATAATACATCCCTGCGAAATAGTCAAGAGTCTACGTCAAGTGGCTACACATTCAGATTCTCTGTAAATAACACACACCTGGGGAATAGTCAGGAGTCTCTTATGCCTACTTATTCAGAGTCTCATTCAGTAATACACACCTGGGGAAGAGTCAAGAGTCTACTTTATATAGCCACTCATTTAGAACTTCACACCTGGGGAACAGACACTAGTCTATTTTATATAGCCACAAAATCAAAGCCTGAGTGAGTAATGCACAACTTTGGAATACAGAGTCTGTTTTATATGCCCACTTAATCAGAGTCTTAGTCAATGAAACACACCTAAGGAATAGTCAGAAATCTATTTCATATGGTAACTAACACAAACCTCAATAAATAATACACACCTGTGGAATAGTCAGGAGGCTATTTTATATGTCCAAACTTTCAGAGCCTCATTGAATAATGCATACCGGGGAATACTCAGGATACACTTACATATGTTTTCTCATTCAGAGCTTCACTAAATAAGGAACACTATAGAGTAGTCAGAATTCTATTTCATATATCTCCACATTCACAGCTTCACTGAATAATACAATTCTGGGGAAATGTCAGGATTCTGTTTTATAAAGCCACTCTTTCAGAGCCCAACTTAAAAATGCACTTCTGGGAGTATTCAGGAGTCTCTTTCCTATGGTCACTTATTCAGAGCCTCATTGAATAATACACATCTATGGAAAAGTCAGGAATGTATTTCACATAAACATACATTCAGAGCCTCAGTGAATCATGAATACCTGGGGAATACTCTGGAGTCTCTTTTATATAGCCAATCATTCAGATAATCATAAAATAATGCACACCTGTGAAATAATCTGGAGTCTATTTGATATAATGGTTCATTCAGTGCCTCAGTGGAAAATGCACACCTGAGAAATAGACAGGAGGCTATTTATGTAGCCACTCATCCATATTATTATTAAGTAATACACACCTGGGGAATATTCAGGAGTCTATTTCATGTGGCCACTTATTTGGAAACTCACTGAATGATACACACCTGGGGAATAATCAGTCTATGTCATATGGCCACTCAATCAGAGCATTACTGAATGATTCACATCTGGGAAATAGGATTCTATTTTATATGACCATTGATTAAGAGCCTCATTAAGTAATGCACACCTGGGCAATAATCAGAAGGCTATATTATATGAACTCTCATTCAGAGCTTCAGTGAATATTGCATACCTGTGGAGTAACCATGAGTGTATTTTATACAGCCACTCATTCAGCGCCTCAGTAAAATAATACACACCTGTGAGATAGTCAGTATTCCATTTCGTATTACCACTCACTCATAGCCTCAGTTAATACTGCACAAAAGTACAGCACTCACCAGTATATTACATATAGCCACTCATTCAGAGAATCACCGAATAATACAAATATGGGGGATAGTCAGCATTCTGTTTCTTATGACCACTCATGCTCAGCCTCACTGAGTAATACACACCTGGGAAAAAGTTAGGAGTATACTTTATACAGCCACTCATTTACACTCTTAGTGTATAATGCACACGTGGGGAATAGACACTAGTCTATTTTATATGGCCAGAAAATGAAAGCCTGTGTGAGTAATGCACAACTTTGGAATAGTCATATTCCATATGCCCACTTATTCAGAGTCTCAGTCAATAATACACACCTAGGGAATACTCAGGAGTCTATTTCATATGGCCACTCATTCAGAGCCTCATTGAATAATGCACACCTGGGGAATACTCAGGAGTCTATTTTATGGCCACTCATTCAGCCTCACTGAATAATGCACACGTGGGGAATAGTCAGAATTTTATTTAATATGAACACCCATTATGAGCCTCGCTGAATTATGTATGCCTTGGAATCCTGAGGAGTCTATTTTCTATCGAACCCCTTTCCGAGTCTAACAGAAAAATTAATAGATGCGGAATTGTAAGAATTAATTTCATATGGCTCCTCCTTCACAGCCTCATTGAATAATGCATATGTAAGAAAAATTTGAAGTCTCTTTCATATGGCCACTTACTCAGTCAATACTGCACAAATGTACAGTACTCACCAGTCTATTTTATATAGCCATTCATTCAGAGATTTACTGAAAAATACAAATATGAAAGATAGTCAACATCCTATTTTACATGACCACTCATGCACAGCCTCACTGACTAAAACAAACCTGGGGAAGAGTTAGGAGTCTACTTTATATAGCCACTCATTTACAGTCTCAGTGAATAATGCACACCTAGGGAATAGACACTAGTCTATCTTATATGGCCAGAAAATGAAATCCTGAGAGTGTAATACACAACTTTGGAATAGTCATATTTCTTATGCCCACTTATTCAGAGTATCAGTCAATAATACACAACTGCAGAATAGTCCGGAGTCTATTTTATGCGATCACTAACTCAGAATCTCATTAAAAATACAGACTTGTGGATTAGTCAGGAGATAATTTGACACAGCCAAACTTTCAAAGCATCAGTGAATAAGGCATACATCAGGAACACTCAGGATGCTGTTACATATGGCCTCTCATTCAGAGCTTCATTGTATAAGGAACACCTGTAGAGTAGTCAGAAGTCTATTTCATACAGCCAAACATTCGCAGCCTCATTTAATAATATGGACTTGCAAGAAGTCAGGATTCTATTTCGTATGGCCACTCATTCAGAGTCCAACCTGAAAATACATGCCTGTGGAGTATTCAGGAATCTCTTTCCTATGGTAACTCATTCAGAGTCTCAATGAATCATACACACCTATGGAAAATTCAGGAGTGTATTTCACATGGCCACTCATTCACAGTCTCAGTGAAGAATCATATATACCTGGGGAATACTCAGGAGTCTATTTCATATAGCCACTTATTCAGAGACTCACTGAATATTGCACACCTGGAAAATGGTCTGGAGTCAATTTGATATGACGGTTCATCCAGTGCCTCAGTGGAAAATGCTCACCTGAGGAATAGTCAGGTTTCTATTTAATATGAACACCCATTATGAGCCTCACTGAATTGTGTATGCCTTGGAATCCTGAGGAGTCTATTTCATATAGCCACTTATTCAGAGTATCAGTCAATAATACACACCTGTGGAATAGTCAGGAGTCTATTTCATATGGCCACTCATTCACAGCCTCATTGAAAAATGCATATCTGGAGAAAAATTTGGAGTCTCTTTCATATGGCCATTCATTCATAGCATCACTAAAGAATGCACACCTGTGGAATAGTCAGGAGTCTATTTCATATGGCCACTCATTCAGAGCCTCAAAAAAATACACACCTGTGGTATAGTCAGGAGTCTATCTCATAATGCTTTTTATTCAGAGGCTGAGTGAATAATACACACCTGGGGAATAGTCAGGACTCTATTACGTATTGCCCCTTCTTCAGAGCCTCAGTGTATAATGCACACCTTGTAAATAGTCAGGAGTCTATTTCATATGGACACATATTCAGAGCCTTTCAAATAATACACACATTGGGGATATTCAGTAATCTGTTTTTTATGGCCACTCACTGAGACTTCCAGGAAATACTGCACACTTGGGGAATTGTCAGGACTCTATTTCATATGGCAACTCATACAAAACCTCAGTGAATAAGACACATATGTGGAATAGTCAGAAGTGTATTTCAATTAAGAACACACTAAGAGGCTCATTGAATTATACAAAACAGGGGAAGGATCAGGAGTCATTTTCATCTGGTCTCTGACTCAGAATTTTATTGAATAATTCACCCCTGTGGAATAGTCAGGAGCCTAATTGATATAGCCACTCATCCAGAGCTTCAGTGAATAATGCACACGTCTGGGATAGTCAAGATTCCATTTCATATGGCCACATACGCCTAGCCTCAGTGAATACTGCACAAATGTACAGTACTCACCAGTCTATTTTGTATAGCCACTCATTCAAAGATTCACTGAATAATACAAATATGGTGCATAGTCAACATCATATTTTATATGATAACTCATGAAGAGCCTCACTGAGTAATACACACCTAGGGAAGTGTTAGGATTCTACTTTATATAGCCACTCATTTACAATCTCAGTCAATAATGCATAACGGGGGAATGTACAATAGTCTGTTTTATATGGCCAGAAACTGAAAGCCTGAGTGAGAAATGCACAACTTTGAAAGAGTCATATTCTATATGCCCACTTACTCAGAGTCTCATCCAATAATAAACACCTGCAGAATAGTCAGGAGTCTGCTTTATAGGTTAACTAACTCAAAGCCTCATTAAATAATACACACCTGTGGACTAGTCAGGAGACGATTTGACATGGCCAAACGTCCAAAGCCTCCGTGAATAATTCATACCTGGGGAATACTCAGGATGCTGTTACATATTGCCTCTCATTCAGAGTTTCACTTAATAAGAAATACCTGTATAAAGTAGTCAGAAGTCTATGTCATATAGCCACACATTCACAGCCTCACTTAATAATATACACATGAAGGAAAGTCAGGATTCTATTTTGTATGGCCATTCATTCAGAGCACAACTAAATATGCACAACTGTGGAGTTTTCAAGAGTCTCTTTTTTATGGTAACTCATTCAGAGCTCACTGAATAATACACACCTGGAATAGTCAGAGTGTATTTCACATGGCCACTCATTCAGAGCTCAGTGAAGAATCATATATACCTGGGGAATACTCAGGAGTCTATTTCAAATAGCCACTTATTCAGAGACTCACTGAATAATGCACACCTGGGGAATAGTCTGGAGTCTATTTGATATGACATTTCATGCAGTGCCTCAGTGGAAAATGCACATATGAGGAATCATCAAGAGATTATAGTCGCGAGTCTATTTTATATGGTCACTCATTCAATAACTCACCTAATAATACACACCTTGGGAACAGTCAGAGTCCATGCCATATGGCCACCCAATTAGAGCATTACTGAATGATGCACACCTGGGGAATAGTCAGGATTCTATTTCATATGACCATTTGAGAGCCTCATTGAATAATGCACACCGGAAATTAATCAGGAGGCTATGTCATATGAACACTCTTTCAGAGCCTCAGTGAATACACACCTGGAATAGTCAGGAGTCTATTTCATATGGCCACTCATTCAGAGCCTCACTGAATAATGCACACCTGTTGGGTACTCAGGAGTCTATTTCATAGCCACTCATTCAGCACCTCACTGAATGATACACACCTGGAATAGTCAGGATTCTATTTAATATGAACACCCATTATGAGCCTCACTGAATAATGCACACCTGTTGGGTACTCAGGAGTCTATTTCATATAGCCACTCATTCAGAGCCTCACTGAATAATACACACCTGGAATAGTCAGGAGTCTATTTCATATGGCCACTCATTCAGAGCCTCATTGAATAATGCATATCTGGAGAAAAATTGGAGTCTCTTTCATATGGCCATTCATTCAGAGCATCAGTAAAGAATGCACACCTGTGGAGTGGCCAGGTGTCTACTTGTTTTGGCCACACATTCAGAACTCAGTGAATAATACACACCTGTGGTATAGTCAGAGTCTATTTCATATGGCCACTCATTGAGCACCTCACTGAATGATACACACCTGGAATAGTCAGGATTCTATTTTGTATGGCCACTCATTCAGAGCCTCAGTGAATGCACACCTGGGAAATAATCAGGAGTCTATTTCATATGGACACACTTTCAGAGCCTCTCTGAATAATACACACCTGGAATAGTCAGGAGTCTATTTCATATAGCCACTCATTCAGAGCTCAGTGAATAATGCACACCTGGGGAATAGTCAGGAGTCTATTTCATATGGCAACTCATACAGAACCTCAGTGAATAAGACACACCTGGGGAATAGTCAGGAGTCTATTTCATATGACCATTTGAGAGCCTCATTGAATAATGCACACCTGGGAATAGTCAGGAGTCTATTTCATATGGCCACTCACTCATAGCCTCAGTGAATAATACACACCTGTGGAATAGTCAGAGCCTAATTGATATAGCCACTCATTCAGAGCCTCACTGAATAATGCACACCTGTGGATAGTCAGGATTCCATTTCATATGGCCACTCATTCAGAGCCTCAGTGAATAATACACACCTGGGGAATAGTCAGGATTCTATTTCATATGGCCACTCATTCAGAGCCTCAGTGAATAATGCACACCTGAATAGTCAGGAGTCTATTTCATATGGACACACTTTCAGAGCCTCAGTGAATAATACACACCTGGGGAATAGTCAGAGTCTATTTTATATGGCCACTCACTCATAGCCTCAGTGAATAATGCACACCTGGGGAATAGTCAGAGTCTATTTCATATGGCAACTCATACAGAACCTCAGTGAATAATACACACCTGGGGAATAGTCAGAGTCTATTTCATATAGCCACTCATTCAGAGCCTCATTGAATAATGCACACCTGGGGAATAGTCAGGAGTCTATTTTATATGGCCACTCATTCAGAGATTCACTGAATAATACACACCTGTGGAATAGTCAGGAGTCTATTTCATATAGCCACTCATTCAGAGCCTCAGTGAATAATGCACACCTGGGGAATAGTCAGATTCTATTTAATATGAACACCATTATGAGCCTCACTGAATACTGCACAAATATACAGTACTCACCAGTCTATTTCATATAGTCACTCATTCAGAGATTCACTGAATAATGCAAATATGGGGAATAATCCGCATTATATTTTATATGAACACTCCTGCACAGCCTCACTGAGTAATACACACCTGGGGAAGAATAAGGAGTCTACTATATATACCCACTCATTTACAGTCTCGGTGAATAATGCACACCTGGGGTATAGACACTGGTCTATTTTATATGGCCAGAAAATGAAAGCCTGAGTGAGTAATGCACAACTTTGTAATAGCCATATTTCATATGCCCACTTGTTCAGAGACTCAGTCAATAATACACACCTGCAGAATAGTCAGGAGTCTATTTTATAGGGTCACTAACTCATAGCCTCATTAAATAATACACACCTGTGGAATAGTCAGGAGTCTATTTTATGGTCACTAACTCAAAGCCTCAGTGAATGCCTGGGAAATAGTCAGGATGCTGTTACATATGGCATCTTATTTACAGCTTCACTGAATAAAGGACACCTGTAGAGTAGTCAGAAGTCTATGTCATATAGCCACTCATTCACAACCTCAGTTAATAATACACACCTGAATAGTCAGGATTCTATTTCATATGGCCACTCATTCAGAGCCCAACCTAAAATGCATGCCTGTGGAGTATTCAGGAGTCTTTCCTATGATAACTCATTCAGAGCCTCACTTAATTATACACACCTATGGAAAAGTCAGGAGTGTATTTTACATGGCCACTCATTCAGTCTCAGTGAAGAATCTTATATACCTGGGGAATACTCAGGAGTCTATTTCATATAGCCACTTATTCAGAGACTCACTGAATAATGCACACCTGGGGAATAGTCAGAGTCTATTTCATATGGCCATTCATTCAGAGCCTCAGTGAATAATGCACACCTGGGGAATAGTCAGAGTCTATTTCATATAGCCACTTATTCAGAGTCTATTTCATATGGTCACTAACTCAAAGCCTCACTGAATAATACACACCTGGGGAATAGTCAGAGTCCATGCCATATGGCCACACAATCAGAGCATTACTGAATGATGCACACCTGGGGAATAGTCAGAGTCTATTTCATATGCCCACTTATTCAGAGTCTCAGTCAATAATACACACCTGGAATAGTCAGAGTCTATTTTATATGGCCACTCACTCATAGCCTCAGTGAATAATACACACCTGTGGACTAGTCAGGAGACAATTTCATATGGCCAAACTTTCAGAGCCTCAGTGAATGCCTGGGAATAGTCAGGATGCTGTTACATATGGCCTCTCATTCAGAGCTTCACTGAATAAAGGACACCTGTAGAGTAGTCAGAAGTCTATTTCATATAGCCACTCATTCAGAGCCTCAGTGAATAATACACACCTGTGGAATAGTCAGGATTCTATTTCATATGGCCACTCATTCAGAGCCCAACCTAAAATGCATGCCTGTGGAGTATTCAGGAGTCTTTCCTATGATAACTCATTCAGAGCCTCAGTGAATAATACACACCTATGGAAAAGTCAGGAGTGTATTTTACATGGCCACTCATTCAGAGCCTCAGTGAAGAATCATATACCTGGGGAATACTCAGGAGTCTATTTCATATAGCCACTTATTCAGAGACTCACTGAATAATGCACACCTGAGAATAGTCAGGAGTCTATTTGATATGACAGTTCATCCAGTGCCTCAGTGGAAAATGCACACCTGGGGAATAGACACTAGTCTATTTTATATGGCCACTCATTCAGAGATTCACTGAATAATACACACCTGGGGAATAGTCAGAGTCCATGCCATATGGCCACACAATCAGAGCATTACTGAATGATGCACACCTGGAATAGTCAGATTCTATTTCATATGGCCACTCATTCAGAGCCTCATTGAATAATGCACACCTGAAATTAATCAGGAGGCTATGTCATATGAACACTCTTCAGAGCCTCAGTGAATAATACACACCTAGGGAATACTCAGGAGTCTATTTCATATGGCCACTCATTCAGAGCCTCACTGAATAATACACACCTGTTGAGTTCTCAGGAGTATTTTATATGGCCACTCATTCAGCACCTCACTGAATGATACACACCTGGAATAGTCAGATTCTATTTAATATGAACACCATTATGAGCCTCACTGAATTATGTATGCCTTGGAATCCTGAGGAGTCTATTTCATAAGGCCCCTCATTCAGAGCCTCAGTGAATAATACACACCTGTGGAATAGTCAGGAGTCTATTTCATATGGCCATTCATTCAGAGCCTCATTGAATAATGCACACCTGAAATAGTCAGGAGTCTATTTCATATGGCCATTCATTCAGAGCATCAGTAAAAATGCACCTGTGGAGTGGCCAGGTGTCTATTTCATATGGCCATTCATTCAGAGCCTCAGTGAATAATACACACCTGTGGAATAGTCAGAGTCTATTTCATAAGGCCCCTCATTCAGAGGCTGAGTGAATAATACACACCTGGGGAATAGTCAGGAGTCTATTTCATATGGCCATTCATTCAGAGCCTCAGTGAATAATGCACACCTGGGAAATAGTCAGGAGTCTATTTCATATAGGCTCACTTTCCAAGCCTCTCTGAATAACACACACATTGCAGTCAGAAATGTGTTTCTTATGGCCACTCACTGAGACTCCCAGGGAATAGGGCACAGTTAGAGAATTTTCAGGGGTCTATTTCCTATGGCCACTCATGCTGAACGTCAGTGAATAAGACACATCTGTGGAACAGTCGAGTGTATTTCAATTAAGCACACACTAAGAGGCTCAGTGAATTATACACAACTGGGGAAGAAATAGGAGTCAATTTCATGTGGCCTCTCATTCAGAGCTTCATTGAATAATGCACTGCTGTGGAATAGTCAGGAGCCTAATTGATATAGCTACTCATTCAGAGCCTCTGTGAATAATATGCACCTCGGGAATATTTAGGAGTCTATTTTATATTACCACTAATTCAGTGCCTTAGTGAATAATGCATACCATACCTGGGGAGTACTCTGCAATCTATTTCATATGGACACTTTTCCTTCACCTCATTGAATAATGCACACCGGGAAAATATTAAGGATTCTATTTCTCATGTACACTCATTCAGACATTCACTGAATAATGCACACAATTGGAATAGTTAGGATTGTGTTTCATATGGCCATTCATTCAGAGCCTCACTGAGTGGTATGCACCTGTGTAATAGTCAGGAGACTATTTTATATAGCCCCTCATTCAGAACCTCAGTTAATCATGCATGTCAGAGGAGTACTAAGGATTGTATTTCAAATGACCCTTCATTCAAAGCCTCAGTGAATAATACACACCTGGGGAACAGTCAAGGGTCTATTTCATATGGTCACTCATTCAGAGCCTCAGTGAATGACACACACCTGGAGAATAATCAGGTTTCTATTTCATATGGCCACTCATTCAGAGACTCACTGAATAATGCACACCTTGGGAATAGTGAGGAGTCTATTTCACATGGCCATTCATTTTGAGCCTCACTGAATAATACACACCAGGGAATACTGAGGAGTCTTTTAATATTGCCCTCATTCACAGCCTCTCAAGTAGTGCAAGTTTGGGAATTGTCAGGAGTCTATTTCATGGCCATTCATTTTGAGCCTCACTGAATAATACACACCTGGAATAGTCAGGATTCTATTTCATATGGCCATTCATTCAGAGCCTCAGTGAATAATGCACATGAGGAATAGTCAGGAGTCTATTTTATATGGCCACTCATTCAGAGACTCACTGAATAACTCACCCTGTGGAGTACTGAGAGTCTATTTCATATGGCCATTCATTTTGAGCCTCACTGAATAATACACACCTGTGGAATAGTCAGAGTCTATTTTATATGGCCACTCATTCAGAGACTCACTGAATAATGCACACCTGTTGGGTACTCAGGAGTCTATTTCATATGGCCTCATTCAGAGCCTCTGAATAATACACCTGGGAATAGTCAGTGTATTTCAATTAAGCACACACTAAGAGGCTCAGTGAATTATACACAACTGGGGAAGATCAGGAGTCAATTTCATCTGGCCTCTCATTCAGAGCTTCATTGAATAATGCACTCTGTGGAATAGTCAGGAGCCTAATTGATATAGCTACTCATTCAGAGCCTCTGTGAATAATATGCACCTGGGGAATATTTAGGAGTCTATTTTATATTACCACTAATTCAGTGCCTTAGTGAATAATACATACCTGGGGAGTACTCAGCAATCTATTTCATATGGCCATTCATTCAGAGCCTCAGTGAATAATGCACATGAGGAATAGTCAGGATTCTATTTCATATGGTCACTCATTCAGAGCTTCACTGAATAATGCACACATTGGAATAGTTAGGATTGTGTTTCATATGGCCATTCATTCAGAGCCTCACTGAATGGTACACCTGTGAATAGTCAGGAGACTATTTTATATAGCCACTCATTCAGAGCCTCAGTGAATCATGCATGCCTGAGGAGTACTGAGGATTTTATTTCAAATGACCCTTCATTCAAAGCCTCAGTGAATAATACACACCTGGGGAATAGTCAGGTCTATTTCATATGGCCACTCATTCAGAGCCTCAGTGAATGACACACTTGGGAATAATCAGGATTCTATTTCATATGGCCACTCATTCAGAGCTTCACTGAATAATGCACACCTGGGAATAGTCAGGAGTCTATTTCATATGGACACTTTCAGAGCCTCAGTGAATAATACACACCAGGGAATACTGAGGAGTCTTTTAATATTGCCCTCATTCACAGCCTCTCAAGTAGTGCAAGTTTGGGAATTGTCAGGAGTTTATTTAGAATGGCCACTCATTCAGCACCTCAGTGAATAATACACACCTAGGGAATAGTGAGGATTCTATTTCAATGGCCACACATTCAGAGCCTCAGTGAATAATGCACACCTGAGGAATAGTCAGGAGTCTATTTCATATGCCCACTTTTCAGAGTCTCACTGAATAACTCACCCTGTGGAGTACTGAGAGTCTATTTCATATGGCCACTCATTTTGAGCCTCACTGAACAATACACACCTGTGGAATAGTCAGGAGTCTATTTCATAAGGCCCCTCATTCAGAGGCTCAGTGAATTATACACACCTGGGAATAGTCAGAGTCTATTTCATATTGCTCCTCATTCAAAGCCTAAGTGAACAATGAACACCTGTTGAGTCCTCAGGAATGTATGTCATATGGCCACTCATTCAGCACCTCAGTGAATAATACACCTGGGGAATAGTCAGGATTCTATTTAATATGGACACCCATTTTGAGACTCACTGAATAATATACCTGTAGAATAGTGAGGAGTCTATTTTATATGGCCACTCATTCAGAGCCTCACTGAGTAATACACACCTGGGGAATTGTCAGGAGTCTATTTCATATGCCCACTTATTCAGAGCCTCATTGAATAATGCACACCTGGAGAAAATTTGGAGTCTCATATGGCCATTCATTCAGAGCCTCAGTGAATAATGCACACATTTGGAATAGTCAGGAGTCTATTTCATGGCCACTCATTCAGAACCTCAGTGAATAATACACACCTGGAATAGTCAGGAGTCTATTTCACATGGCCATTCATTCAGAGCCTCACTGAATAATACACACCTGAATAGTCAGGAGTCTATTTCACATTGCCTCCATTCATAGCCTCAGTGAATAATCCACACCTGGGGAATAGTCAGGAGTCTATTTCATATGGCCACTCATTTTGAGCCTCACTGAATAATACACACATGGGGAATAGTCAGGAGTCTATTTCACATGGCCACTGATTCAAAGCCTCCGTGAATAATGCATACCTGGAGAGTACTCAGCAATCTATTTCATATGGACACTCATTCAGCACCTTAGTGAATAATGCACATCGGGGGAATAGTCAAGATTCTGTTTCTTATGGTCACTCATTGAGACCTTCACTGAAAAATGCACACGTTTGGAATAGTCAGAATTCTCTTTCATATGGCCACTCATTCAGAGCTTCACTAAATGGTACACACCTGTGGAATAGTCAGGAGTCTATTTCATATATCCACTCATTCAGAGCTGCAGTGAAGAATGAACACCAGGGGAGTACTGAGGATTCTATTTCAAATGACCCCTCATTCAGAGCCTCAGTGAATAATACACACATGGGGAATAGTCAAGGCTATATATCATATGGCCAAAAATTCAGAGCCTCAGTGAATGATACATGCCTGGGGAATAATCAGTATCTTATTTCATATGACCTGTGATTCAGAGACAAACTGAATAATACACACCTCGGGAATAGACAGGCTTCTCTTTCACATGGACACTCTTTCAGAGCCTCAGTGAATAATACACACTAGGGGAATATCGATTAGGTTATTTCATATTGACACTCATTCAGAGCCCTCTGAATAGTGCAAGTTTGGAGAATTGTCAGAAGTTTATTTACAATTTTCTCTCATTCAGAGCCTCATTGAATAATGCATACCTGGAAGAATCTTGGAGTCTCTTTCACATGATCATTGATTCAGAGCATCAGTGAAGAATGCACACTTTGTGGAGTAGCCATGTGTCTATTTTATTTGGTGACACATTCAAAACTTTAGTGAATAATGCACAGCTGAGAAATAGTCAGGAGTCTTTTTCCTATGCCCACTCTTTTAGAGTATCACAGAGTAACTTACCCCTGTGGAGTACTGAGAGGTCTATTTCATATGGCCATTCATTTTGAGCCTCACTGAATAATACATACCTGGGTAGTATCCCAGAATTTATTTCCTCAGGCAAATCATTTGGAGGCTCAGTAAATTATACACGACTGGGAAATAGTAAGGAGTCTACTTCATATTGCTCCTCATTCAAAGCCTAAGTAAACAATGAACACCTGTTGAGTCCTCAGGAATGTATGTCATATGGCCACTCATTCAACACTTCACTGGTGGGGAATAGTCGAGATTCTATTTAATATGGACACCCATTTTGAGACCCACTGAATAACTTATACCTGTAGAATTGTGAGGAGTTTATTTCATATCGCCCCTCCTTCTATGCCTCACTGAGTAATACACACCTGGGGAATTGTCAGTAGTCTATTTCGTATGGCCTGCATTCAGAGCCTCATTGAATAATGCAGAACTGGAGAAAAGTTTGGAGTCTCATATGTCCATTCATTCAAAGCGTTGGTAAATAATGTACACATTTGGAGTAGCCAGGTGTCTATTTCCTTTGGCCACACATTGAGAACCTCAGCAAATCATACACACCTCTGGAATAGACAGGAGTCTACTTCACATGGCCCCTCATTCAGTGCTTGTGTGAATAAAACACACCTGAAAAATAATCAAAAGTCTATTTCACATTGCCTCCCATTCATAGCCTCAGTGAATAATCCACACCTAAGGAATAGTCAGAAATCTATTTCATATGGACACTCTTTCAGAGCCTCATTGAATAATGCACATGGGGAATAGTCAGAGTCTATTTCACATGGCCACTGATTCACAGCCTCCGTGAATAATGCATACCTGAGTACTCAGCAATCTATTTCATATGGCACTCATTCAGCACCTCAGTGAATAATGCACCTGGGGAATAGTCAGGATTCTATTTCTTATGGTCACTCATTAGACCTTCACTGAATAATGCACGTTTGGAATAGTCAGATTCTCTTTCATATGGCCACTCATTCAGAGCTCACTGAATGGTACACACCTGTGGAATAGTCAGGAGTCTATTTCATATCCACTCATTCAGAGCCTCAGTGAATAATGCATACCTGGGAGTACTGAGGATTCTATTTCAAATGACCCTCATTCAGAGCCTCAGTGAATAATACACATGGGGAATAGTCAAGGCTATATATCATATGGCCACATTCAGAGCCTCAGTGAATGATACATGCCTGGGGAATAATCAGTATCTTATTTCATATGACCTGTGATTCAGAGCCAAACTGAATACACACCTTGGGAATAGACAGGTTTCTTTCATATGGACACTCTTTCAGAGCCTCAGTGAATAATACACACCAGGGAATATTGATTAGGTTATTTCATATTGCCACTCATTCAGAGCCTCTGAATAGTGCAAGTTTGAGAATTGTCAGAGTTTATTTACAATTTTCTCATTCAGAGCCTCATTGAATAATGCATACCTGGAAGAATCTTGGAGTCTCTTTCACATGATCATTGATTCAGAGCATCAGTGAAGAATGCACACTGTGGAGTAGCCAGTGTCTATTTTATTTGGTGACACATTCAGAGCCTCAGTGAATAATGCACACTGAGAATAGTCAGGAGTCTATTTCATATGCCCACTCTTTCAGAGTCTCACTGAATAACTCACCCTGTGGAGTACTGAGAGTCTATTTCATATGGCCATTCATTTTGAGCCTCACTGAATAATACACACCTGGGGAATAATCAGTATCTTATTTCTTCAGGCCAATCATTCAGAGGCTCAGTGAATTATACACACTGGGAATAGTCAGAGTCTATTTCATATTGCCACTCATTCAGAGCCTCAGTGAATAATGAACACCTGTTGAGTCCTCAGGAATGTATGTCATATGGCCACTCATTCAACACTCACTGTGGGGAATAGTCGAGATTCTATTTAATATGGAAACCCATTTTGAGACTCACTGAATAATATACCTGTAGAATAGTGAGGAGTCTATTTCATATCGCCCCTCCTTCTGAGCCTCACTGAGTAATACACACCTGGGGAATTGTCAGGAGTCTATTTTATATGGCCACTCATTCAGAGCCTCATTGAATAATGCATACCTGAGAAAATTTGGAGTCTTTCATATGGCCATTCATTCAGAGCATCGTGAATAATGTAAACATGTGGAGTAGCCAGGTGTCTATTACCTTTGGCCACACATTGAGAACCTCAGCAAATCATACACACCTCTGGAATAAACAGGAGTCTACTTCACATGGCCCCTCATTCAGTGCTTGTGTGAATAAAACACACCTGAAAAATAATCAAAAGTCTATTTCACATTGCCTCCCATTCATAGCCTCAGTGAATAATCCACACCTAAGGAATAGTCAGAAATCTATTTCATATGGACACTCTTTCAGAGCCTCTCTGAATAATACACACATGGGGAATAGTCAGAGTCTGTTTTACATGGCCACTGATTCAAAGCCTCCCTGAATAATGCATACATGGGGAGTACTCAACAATCTATTTTAAATGGACACTCATTCAGCACCTTAGTGAATAATGCACACCGAGGGGATAGTCAGGATTCTATTTCTTATGGTCACTCATTTAAACCTTCACTGAAAAATGTGCACGTTTGGAACAGCCAGGATTCTCTTTCATATGGCCACTCATTCAGAGCTTCACTGAATGGTACACACCTGTGGAATAGCCAGGAGTCGATTTCATATTTTTACTCATTCAGAGCCACAGTGAAGAATATGCACCTGGGGATTATTGAGAATTCTATTTCAAATGACCCCTGATTCAGAGCCTCAGTGAATAATACACACATGGGGAATAGTCAAGGCTATATATCATAAGGCCAACAATTCAGAGCCTCAGTGAATGATACACGCCTGGGGAATAATCAGTATCTTATTTCATGTGACCTGTGATCCAGAGACAAACTGAATAATACACACCTTGGGAATAGACAGGTTTCTTTTCATATGGACACTTTCAGAGCCTCAGTGAATAATACACACCTTGGGAATAGACAGGTTTCTTTTCATATGGACACTCATTCAGAGCCTCTGAATAGTGCAAGTTTGGAGAATTGTCAGAGTTTATTTACAATTTTCTCATTCAGAGCCTCATTGAATAATGCATACCTGGAAGAATCTTGGAGTCTCTTTCATGATCATTGATTCAGAGCATCAGTGAAGAATGCACACTGTGGAGTAGCCAGTGTCTATTTTATTTGGTGACACATTCAGAACATCAGTGAATAATGCACCTGGGGAATAGTCAGGAGTCTATTTCATATGCCCACTCTTTCAGAGCCTCTGAATAATACACACCTGTGGAATAGTCAGAGTCTATTTCATATGGCCATTCATTTTGAGCCTCACTGAATAATACACACCTGGGTAGTATCTTATTTCTTCAGGCCAATCATTCAGAGGCTCAGTGAATTATACACACTGGGAATAGTCAGAGTCTATTTCATATTGCTCCTCATTCAAAGCCTAAGTGAACAATGAACACCTGTTGAGTCCTCAGGAATGTATGTCATATGGCCACTCATTCAACACTCACTGTGGGGAATAGTCGAGATTCTATTTAATATGGACACCATTTTGAGACTCACTGAATAATATACCTGTAGAATAGTGAGGAGTCTATTTTATATCGCCCCTCCTTCTGAGCCTCACTGAGTAATACACACCTGGGGAATTGTCAGGAGTCTATTTCATATGGCCTGCATTCAGAGCCTCATTGAATAATGCAGACCTGAGAAAATTTGGAGTCTTTCATATGGCCATTCATTCAGAGCATCGATAAATAATGTACACATGTGGAGTAGCCAGGTGTCTATTCCTTTGGCCACACATTGAGAACCTCAGCAAATCATACACACCTGGAATAGACAGGAGTCTATTTCACATGGCCCCTCATTCAGTGCTTGTGAATAAAACACACCTGAAAATAATCAGAGTCTATTTCACATTGCCTCCCATTCATAGCCTCAGTGAATAATCCACACCTGGAATAGTCAGAAATCTATTTCATATGGACACTCTTTCAGAGCCTCTCTGAATAATACACATGGGTAGAGTCAGGAGTCTATTTTATATGGCCACTCATTCAGAGCCTCACTGAATAATGCACACCTGAGAATAGTCAGGAGTCTATTTCATATGGACACTCATTCAGCACCTCAGTGAATAATGCACACCTGGGGAATAGTCAGGATTCTATTTCTTATGGTCACTCATTTAGACCTTCACTGAATAATGCACGTTTGGAATAGTCAGGATTCTTTTCATATGGCCACTCATTCAGAGCCTCACTGAATGGTACACACCTGTGGAATAGCCAGGAGTCGATTTCATATTTTTACTCATTCAGAGCCACAGTGAAGAATACGCACCTGGGGATTATTGAGAATTCTATTTCAAATGACCCCTGATTCAGAGCCTCAGTGAATAATACACACATGGGGAATAGTCAAGGCTATATATCATGGCCACATTCAGAGCCTCAGTGAATAATCCACACCTGGGGAATAATCAGTATCTTATTTCATATGACCTGTGATTCAGAGCCAAACTGAATAATGCACACCTTGGGAATAGGCAGTTTTCTTTTTCATATGGACACGATTTCAGAGCCTCAGTGAATAATACACACTGGAGAATATCGATTAGGTTATTTCATATGGCCACTCATTCAGAGCCCTCTGAATAGTGCACGTTTGGAGAATTGTCAGAAGTTTATTTACAGTTTTCTCTCCTTCAGAGACTCATTGAATAAAGCATACTTGGAAGAATCTTGGAGTCTCTTTCTCATGGCCATCGATTCAGAGCATCAGTGAAGAATGCACACTTCTGGAGTAGCCATGTTTCTATTTTCTTTGGCGACACATTCAGAACATCAGTGAATAATACTCACTTGTGGAACAGTTAGGAGTCTATTTTATATGGCCCATCTTTTAGAGCCCTTGTGAATAAAACACACCTGGAGAATAGTCAGAAATGTATTTCATATTGAAACTCATTGAGAGCCTCAGTGAATATTGCACACCTGGGGAATAGACAGAAATGTATTTCATATGGATATCTTTCAGAGCCTCTCTGAATAATACAAAAATGGTGTAGAGTCAGGAGTCTATTTCACATTACCACTCAGTGAGAGCCTCACAACATAGTGTACACGTGGTGAAGTGTCAAAAATTTATTTGGAATGGCAACTCATACAGAGCCTCAGTGAATAATACACACCTGGGTAATAGTCAGAAGTGTATTTCAATTGGCCACTCATTTAGAAGCTCAGTGAATAATACACACCTAGGGAACTGTCAGGAGACAATTTCATCTGGCCTCTCATGCAGAGCTTCTCTGAATAATGCAATCCTGTGGAGTAGTCAGCATCCTAATTGATATAGCCATTCATTCAGAGCCTCTCTGAGTAATAAGCTCCTTGCGAATATTCAGGAATTTCATTACTATGGTCATTCAGAGCCCCGCTGGATGGTACACACCTGTGAATAGTCATATGGCCACTCATTCAGAAGCTCAGTGAATAATGCACACCTTGGAATAGTCAGGATTCTCTTTCATATGGCCACTCATTCAGAGCCTCACTGAATAATACACACCTATGGAATTGTCGAGTCTATTTCATACTGCCACTCATTCAGAGCCTCAGTGAATAATGTACACCTAAAGAGTAGTGAGGATTCTACTGTAAATAATAGACACCTGGAGAATAGTCACCAGTCTATTTTATATGGTCACTCATTCAGAGCCTCACTGAATGATACACATCTAGGGAATTGTCAGGATTCTATTTCATGGAACCAGTCATTGACAGCCAAGCTGAATAATGCACACCCTTGGAATAGTCAAGTATCTCTATCATAGAAACACTGTTTCAGAGCCTCAGTGAATAATGCACACCTGGGAAAACATCATGAGTCTGTTTAACATGACCACTCATTACAAGCCTCAGTGGATAATGCGTATCTGTGGAGTATTGAGGAGACTAATTCATATCACACCCAATTCGGAGACTCCCTGTATAATGCTCACATGTGAAACAGTCATAAATCTATTTCATATGGTCACTCAGTAGAATGCCCACGGAATAATACACAACTGGAGAATAGTCAGGAGTCTATTTTGTATGGCCAATCAGAGAATCAGTAAATAATTCAGAGTTGGGGAATACTCAGGAGTCTATTTCACATTGCCAGTGCTTCAGAGCCACAGTGAATAATGCACACCAGGGTAATAGTCAGGAGCCTCTTTCATATGGCCACTCATTCAGTGCCTCACTGAATGATACACAGCTGAGGAATCATCAGTATTCTATTGCTACTACCACTCATTCAGAGCCTTATTAAATAATTCACAATGGGGCAATAGTCAGGAGTCTATTTCATATGGCCTCACATTCAGAGCTTCAGTGAATAATAAATGCTATGGAGTAGTCAGGACATTATTTAAAATAACCATGAATTAAGTGTGGTTTTTCCTTGCCTGGATTTGCCTTGCCTTGCCAAGCCTGGATTTGCCTTTATGGATTTGCCTTGCCTCACTTTGCTTTCCCTGCCTTTTCTTGCCTGGATTTGCCTTCCCTGGATTTGCCTTGCATTGCCATGCCGGGATTTGCCTTGCGTGGATTTGCCTTGCCTTGACTTGCCTGGATTGGATTTGCTTGTATTTGCCTTGCCTTGCCTAAATTTGCCTTGCCTGGATTTGCCTTGCCTTTCCCTAACTTCACTGGATTTGTTTTGACTGGATTTGCCTGGACTTGTCTTTACCTGCCTGGATTCGCCTTGCTGGAATTTACTTGCCTTTCTTTACTTTGGCTGGATTTTTCTTGCCTGGATTTTCTGTGCCTGGATTTGCCTTGTATTGCCTTGACTGCATCTGCATTACCTGTATTTGCCTTGCCTTGTCTTGCCTTGCCTGGATTTACCTTGCCTGGATTTGCCTTGCCTTGCCTTTGCTGGATTTGCCTTGCCTTGCCTTTGCTGAATTTGCCTTGCCTTGCCTGAATTTGCCTTGTCTGGATTTGCCCTGCCTGGATTTGCTTTCCCTTGCCTTGAGAGGATTTGCCTTGCCTTGACTTGCCTGAATTTGCCTTCCTATGCCTTGCCTTGCCTTTTCTTGCCTTACCTTGCCTGGATTTTCTTGCCTGGATTTGCCTTACCTTGCCTGGATTTGCCTTGTTTGCCTGGATTTTCTTGCCTTGCCTTGCCTGATTTGCCTTGCCTTGATTTGCCTTGCCTTGCCTGAATTTGCCTTGCCTGATTGCCTTGCCTTGCCTTGTTGTGCCTGGACATATCTTGCCAGGATTTGCCTTGCCTTGCCTGGAATTTCCTTGCCTTAATTTGCCCTGCCTGGATTTGCTTTGCCTTGCCTGGAATTACTTTGCCTGGATATGTTTTGTTTTGACTTGCCTTGATTTGCCTTGCCTTGCCTGATTTGCCTTGCCTAAATTTGCCTTGCCTGCCTTGCCTTGCCTGGAATTTCCTTGCCTTGCTTGCCTTGCTTGCCTTGCCTGGATTTGTCTTGCATGCATTTGCCTTGCCTTGTCTTGCCTTGCCTGCCTTGCCTGGAATTTCCTTGCCTTGCCTGATTTGCCTTGCTTGCCTGGATTTTCCTTGCCTGGATTTTCTTGCCTGGATTGCCTTGCCTTGCTTGCCTTGCCTTGCCTAAATTTGCCTTGCCTAGATTTGCCTTGCCTTTCCTTGCCTTGATTTGCCTTGCCTAAATTTGCCTTGCCTTGCCTGAATTTATCTTGCCTTGCCTTGCCTTGCCTTGATTTGCCTTGCCTGCCTTGCCTGATTGCCTTGCCTTGTTTGCCTTGCCTGAATTTGCCTTGCCTGAATTTGCCTTGCCTGATTTGCCTTGCTTTGCCTTGCCTGGATTTTCTTGCCTGATTTGCCTTGCCTTGCCTTGCCTGGATTTGCCTTGCCTGAATTTGCCTTGCTTCAATGTGCCTTGCCTTGTTTGCTTTGACTGGATTTGCCTTGCCTTGCCTTGTTTTGCCTTGCGTGTATCTGCCTTGCCTAGATTTGCCTTGCCTTGCCTTGCTTGCATTTGCTTTTCCTCAATTTGCCTTGTTTTGTCTTGCCTAAATTTGTTTTGTTTTTCTTTGCCTGGATTTAACTTGCCTGGGTTTGCCTTGCCTGGAGTTGCCTTGCCTGGATTTTTCTTGTCTTGCCTTCCCTGGACTTACCTTGCCTGGATTTGCCTTGCCTTGCCTTGCCTGGATTTGTCTTGCCTTGCCTTACCTTGCCTGGATTTAACTTGCCTGCCTTGCCTGGATTTTCTTGCCTGGATTTGCTTGCCTTGCCTGCCTTGCCTGGATTGCCTTGCCTGGAATTTCCTTGCCTTGATTTGCCTTGCCTGGATTGCCTTGCCTTGCCTGAATTTATTTAGCCTTGCCTTGCCTGTATTTGTCTTTCCTTGATTAGCCTTGCCTTGACTTTCATTGATTTGCCTTGCTATGCCTTGCTATGCCTTGCCTTGTCTGGATTTGTGTTGCTTTGCCTTGTGTGGATTTGCCTTATATCAATTTTTTTTTTGCCTTGCCTTAACTTTCCTGGATTTGCCTTGCTTGTATTTGCCTTGCCTTCCCTTGCATGGATTTGCCTTGCCTAGATTTGATTTGCGATGCCTTACGTGGATTTGCCTTGACAGAATATCTCTTGACTTGTTGTGCCTGGATTTACCTTGCCAGGATTTGACTTGCCTTGCCTTGTCTTGCCTTGCCTGGAATTTCTTGCCTTAATTTTCCCTGCCTGGATTTGCCTTGCCTTGCATTGCCTAGAATTCCCTTGCCTAGATATGCCTTGTTTTGCCTTGCCTGGATTTGCCTTGCCTGGTTTGCCTTGCCTTGTCTTACCTGGAATTGCCTTGCTTGGATTTCCCTTGCCTTGCGTTCCCTGGATTTGTCTTGCATGAATTTGTGTTGCCTTGAGATTTTTTTACCTTCCCTAAATTTGCCTTTCCTGGATTTGCCTTGACTTGCCTTGCCTTGCCTGAAGTTTGCCTTGCCTTCCTGGATTTGCCTTGCCTAGATTTGCCTTGACTTGCCTGAATTTGCCTTGCCAGAATATGCCTTGCCTTGTTGTGCCTGGATTTACCTTGCCAGGATTTGCCTTGCCTTGCCTTGCCTTGCCTGGAATTGCCTTGCCTTAATTTTCCCTGCCTGGATTTGCCTTGCTTTGCCTTGCCTTACCTTGCCTGGATTGCCTTGCCTGAATTGCCTTGCCTTTGCCTTGCCTGGATTGCCTTGCCTGGTTGCCTTGCCTTGTCTTACCTGGAATTGCCTTGCTTGATTTCCCTTGCCTTGTCTTGCCTTGTCTTGCCTGGATTTTGCCTTGCCTAGATTTGCCTTGCCTTGACTTGCCTGAATTTGCCTTCCTGGATTTGCTTGATTGCCTTGCCTTGCCTGGAATTTCCTTGCCTTAATTTGCCCTGCCTGGATTTGCCTGGATTTGCCTGGATTTTCCTCACCTGGGTTTGCCTTACCTTGCCTTGCCTGGATTTGCCTTGCCTTTTCTTGCCTTGCCTTGCTTGACTGGATTTGCCTTGTCTTGCCTTGCCTTGCCTTCCGTGTATTTTTCTTGCATGTATTTTTCTTGCCTTGACTTGCCTTGCGTGTATTTGCCTTGCCTTGCCTTGCCTTGCTTGAATTTGCCTTTCTTTGCTTTGCCTTGTTTTGCCTTGCCTAAATTTGATTTCTTTTAACTTGTCTGGATTTAACCTGCCTGGGTTTGCCTTGCCTTGCCTTGCCTGTATTTGTTTTGCCTTGCATTCCATGGACTCGCCTTGCCTAAATTTGCCTTGCTTTGCGTTGACTTGCTGAGATTTGCCTTCCTTGGATTTGCCTTGCCTTGCCTTGCCTGGATTTGCCTTGCCTTTCCTGGATTTGCCTTTCCTGGATTTGCCTTTTCTGGATTTGCCTTGCCTTTTCTTGCCTTGTCGTCCCTTGCCTTGTCTGGATTTATCTTGCCTAGATTTTTCTGCCTGAACTTGGCTGGATTTCCCTTGTCTGGATTTGCCTTACCTTGTCTTTCCTGTATTTGCCTTGCCTGTATTTGCTTTGGGTTGCCTTGCCTGGATTTGCCTTGCATGGATTTGTCTTTCCTGGATTTGCCTTGCCTGAATTTGACTTGCCTGAATTAGCCTTGCCTCGCCTTGTCTGGATTTTCCTTGCCGGGATTTGCATTACCTTGTCTTGCATGGATTTGCATTGCCTTGTCTTGCTTGGATGTGTCTTGCCTGGATTTGACTTGTCTTGCCATTCCTGGATTTGCCTTGCCTGGATTTGCTTTGCCTTTCCTTTCCTTGCCTGGATTTGCTTTGCCTTTCCTTGCCTTGACAGGCCTGGCTTTACCTTCCTAGATTTGCCTTGCCTTACCTTGCCTTGCCTTCCTTGCCTTTCCTTGCCTGTTGCCTTGCTTCGATGTGCCTTTTCTTTTTTTGCCTTGACTGGATTTGCCTTGCCTTGCCTTGCCTTGCCTGATTGCCTTTTGCCTTGCCTGCCTTGCCTGCCTTGCCTTTTGCCTGGATTTGCCTTGCCTATTTGCCTTGCCTTTCTTGCCTTGCCTTACCTTGCCTGGTTTGCCTTGCCTTGTCTGGATTTGCCTTGCCTTGCATTCTCTGGCCTCGCCTTGCCTGGATTTGCCTTGTCTTGCCTTGTTTGCCTTGCCTTGCCTGGATTTTCTTGCCTTGCCTGAATTGCCTTGCCTTGTTTGCCTTGCCTGATTTTTGCCTTGCCTTTTGCCTTGCCTGATTTGCCTGCCTGGATTTGCCTTGCCTGCCTTGCCTGGATTTACCTTGCCTAGATTTGCCTGCCTGGACTTGGCTGGATTTTTCTTGTCTGGATTTACCTTGCCTTGCCTTGCCTTGCCTTGATTTGCCTTGCTCGTCTTTGCATTGGCTTGCCTTACCTGGATTTGCCTTGCCTGGCCTTGCCTGAATTTGTCTTGCCTAAATTATCCTTGCCTTGCCTTGTCTGTATTTGCCTTGCCTGAATTTTGCTTGTATTGCCTTGATTGCATTTGCATTACCTGGATTTGCCTTGCCTTGCCTTGCCTGGGTTTCCCTTGCCTGAATTTGCCTTGCCTTGGATTGCCTTGCCTTGCCTGAATTGCCTTGCCTTGCCTTGCCTGAATTTGCCTTGCCTGATTTGCCTTGCCTGGATTTGTCTTGCCTTGTCTGGATTTTTTATGCCTAAATTTGCCTTGCCTCTTGCCTTGCCTGATTTTTGCCTTGCCTGGATTTGCCTGCCTTGCTTGCCTGGATTTGCCTTGCCTAGATTTGCCTTGCCTGTTTTGCCTTGCCTATTTGCCTTGCCTTGCCTGTATTTGCCTTGCCTGGATTTGCCTTGCCTTGACTTGTCTGGATTTCCCTTGCCCTGCCTTGCCTTGCCTGGATTTGCTTTCCCTGCTTTTGCCTTACCTTGCCTTAATTTGCCTTCCCTGGATTTGCCTTGCCTTGCCATGCCTGTATTTGCCTTGCCTTGCCTTGATTGTATTTGCCTTGCCTAGATTTGACTGGCCTTGACTTGTCTGGATTTGCTTTGTCTTTCCTTGTTTGGATTTGCCTTGCCTGGTTTTGTTCTTTCTTGCCTTGCCTGGATTTGCCTTGCCTTGCCTTTCCTTGCCTGGATATGCCATTTTTTTGCCTTACCTTGCCTGGATTTGCCTTGCTTTGCCTGGATTTGCCTTGCCTTTCATTCACTTGACTGGATTTGTCTTGCCTGGATTTGCCTTGATTTGTCTTTACTTGCCTGGATTTGCCTTGCTAAAATTGACCTTGCCTAGATTTGCTTGTATTGCCTTTACTACATTTGCATTACCTGGATTTGCCTTGCCTTGCCTTGCCTTGCTCTACATAAATTTGCCTTGCCAGAATTTGCCTTAACTCTCTTTACCTGAATTTTCCTTGCCTGGATTTGCGTTCTTTTGCCTTGAGTGTATTTGCCTTGTCTGGATTTTTCTTGCCTTTACTTGCCTGGATTTTCTTTGCCAGGATTTGCCTTGCCTTACCTCGACTGAAATTTTCTTGCCTGGATTTGCCTTGCCATGTTTTGCCTTGCCTGAATTTGCCTTGCCTAGCCTTGCCTTGCTCTGCCTGGATTTGCCTTACTTCTATTTTTTGACCTTGCCTTCCCTTGCCTAGATTTGCCTTGCCTGAATTTAATTTGTGATGTTTTGCCTGGAATTTCCCTGCTTGGATATGTCTTGCCTTGTTGTGCCTGGATTTACCTTGTCAGGATTTGCCTGCCTGGTTTTGCCTTGCCTAGAATTGCCTTGAGTTAATTTGCCCTGATTGAATTTGCCTTGCCTTGCCTTGTCTGGAATTTCCTTGGCTGGATATGCCTTGCTTTGCCTTGCCTGGGTTTGCCTTTCCTTGCCTTACCTGAAATTGCCTTGCTAGGATTTTTCTTGACTTGTGTTCCTAGGATTTGTCTTGCATGAATTTTTCTTGCCTTGTGTTGCCTTACCTTCCTTGGATTTGCCTTGCCTGGATTTGCCTTGACTTGACTTGCCTTACCTGGGTTTGTTTTCCTTGGATTTGCCTTGACTTTTCTTGAGATTTCTTGCCTGGATTTGTTTTGCCTTGCCTTGCTTGGATTTGCCTCACCTGAATTTTTCTTTCCTTGCCTTGCTTGGATTTGACTTGCCTTGTTTTCCTTGCCTGAATTTATCTTGCCTTGCCTTGCCTTGATTGTGTTTGCCTTGCCTGAATTTGCCTTACCTTGACTTTCCTTGTCTGGAATTGCCTTGCCTGGCCTTGCCTGGAATTGTTTTGCCTAAATTAGCCTTGCCTTGCCTTGCCTGGATTTGCTTTGCCTGGATTTGCATTACCTTCCCTTGCATGGATTGGCCTTGCCTTGCCTTGCTTGAATTTGCCTTGTTTTTTCTTCCCTGGATTTGCCTTGCTTTGCCTTGCCTTTCTTGCCTTGCCTTGCCTTCCTTGCCTTGCTTGCCTTGCCTTGCCTGAATTGCCTTGTTTGCCTTGCCTAAATTTTCCTTGTTTTTCCTTGCCTTGATTTAACTTGCCTGGGCTTGCCTTGCCTTGACTTGCTTAGCCTGGAATTTCCTTGCCTGATTTTGCCTTGCCTTGCCTGACTTGACTTGCCAGCATTTGCCTTCTGTTTTGCCTTGCCTTGAACTTGCCTGGCCTGGATTTGACTTTGCTTGCCTTGCCTTGCCTGGATTTTCATTGCCTGCACTTGTCTTGCCTTACTTTGCCTGGATTTGCCTTGCCTGGATTTGTGTTGCCTGGATTTGCCTTGCCTAGATTTGCATTGCTGAATTTGCGTGTCCTGGATTGGTCTTGCCGGGATTTTCCTTGCCTGAATTGCCTTGCCTGATTTGCCTTTTTGCCTGAATTGCCTTGCTTTGCCTGGATTGCCTTGCCTTGCCTTGCCTTGCCTTACCTTGCCTGGATTTGCCTTTTGCCTTGCCTGAATTGCCTTGCCTAAATTTGCCTTGCGTTGCCTTGTCTGGATTTGCCTTGCCTGGATATGCCTTTCCTTGCCTTGCTTCAATTTACCTTGCCTGGATTCGCCTTGCCTGGATTTGTCTTGCCTTGTTTTGCCTAGATTTGCTTGACTGGATTTGCTTTGCCTTACCTAGCCTGAATTTGCCTTGCTTGGATTTGCATTGCCTTGCCTTGCCATACCTGAATTTTTCTTCCTGTCCAATGACTAGATTTGCCTTGCCTGGATTTTTCTTGCATTACCTTGCCTGGATTTGCCTTGCCTGGATGTGCCTTTTCTTGCCTTGCCTGGATTTGCCTTGCCTGGATTTGCCTTTCCTTGCCTTGCCTTGCCTGATTTACCGGAAGTTTTATATAGTAAGCATTTATTAAACAAGGTAAAATAAATTAAGTAAATATAAAAACCATGTCTCTGTTATATAATTCACAATATAAAGGTGCACATGCTATGTGAGCAAGAATAATTTAAGTTGTATAAATAGTTAAATAAATTGATGCATCTGCATGGTCATCTGTAAGGCATTTGAACCTGTATAGCTGAACAGGATGTTGTTTAATACTCATGAAAATCTTTGACATATTTGATTCAATTCATGTTCTGTTATAACATAAATGAGAATCTTTTCTTCCTCCTTAATCTTCCTTACAAGTTCCTTGTTAAGAGAAGGATTTCATAATTTCTGCTCTGACAACCTCCCAGGCACACGGGCTGTATTTCTTCTCTGTCAGATAGAGAGCAATTCTTTGGAAGTATTTCCTCACAGTCAGTATGGAGTTCTCATTCATCAGGAACATCTCTTCTATCTCCACCTCCTGCATCACACAGGCTTCCAGATCATTCAGCTGCTGGTAG
>CM038392.1:212945575-213040042 GCA_021498475.1 Saguinus midas
TATGGTGCCAGATCTTATGTTTAAGTCTTTAATCCATCTGGCGTTAATTTTAGTGTAAGGTGTCAGGAAGGGGTCCAGTTTCCTTTTTCTGCACATGGCTAACCAGTTTTCTGAACACCATTTATCAAACAGAAAATCCTTTCCCCATTGCTTGTTTCTGTCATGTTTATCAATAATTATATGGTTGCAGATATGTTGTATTGCTTCAGACGCCTCTATTGTGTTCCATAAGTCTGTATCTCTGTTTTGGTACCAGTACCATGCTGTTTTGATTACTGTAGCCTTGTAGTATAGTTTGCAGACTGGTAGTGTGATGCCTCCCGCTGTGTTCTTTTTGTGTAGAATTGACTTTGTTATGCGGGCTCACTTTTGGTTTCATATGAAGTTCATGGTAGTATTTTCCAGTTCTGTGAAAAAATTCAATGGTAGTTTGATGGGGATACCATTGATTGTGTAAATTACTTTGGGCAATATAGCCATTTTCACAATATTGATTCTTCCTAAACACGAAAATGGAATGTTTCTGCATCTGTTTGTGTCCTCTCTTATTTCGTTGATCAGTGGTTTGTAGTTTTCTTTAAAGAGGTCCCTTACATTCCTTGTTAGTTGGCTTCCTAGGTATTTTATTCTCTTTGTAGCAATTGTGTATGGCAGTTCATTTTTTATTTGGTTCTCTTTAAGTCTGTTATTGATGTGTAGGAATCCTTGTAATTTTTGGACATTGATTTTATATCCTGAGACTTTGCTGAAGTTGCTTATCAGTTTCAGTAGTTTTTGGGCTGAGGTGATGCGGCCTTCTAGGTATCCTATCATGTCTCTTCAAATAGAGACAATTTTGCTTCCACCTTTCCTATTTGAATACTCTTTATTTTGTTTTCTTGCCTCATTGCTCTGGCTAGAACTTCCAGTACTATGTTGAATAGGAGTGGTGAGAGAGGGCATCCTTGTATAGTGCCAGATTTCAAAGAAAATGCTTCCAGTTTTTTCCCATTCAGTATGATATTGGCTGTTGGTTTGTCATAAATAGCTTTTATTACTTTGAGATATGTTCCATCAATACCAAGTTTATTGAGGGATTTTTTAGCATAAAAGGATGTTGAATTTTGTCAAATGCCTTCTCTGCGTCAATTGAGATAATTATGTGGTTTTTGTTTTTGGTTCTGTTAATATGGTGAATGACGTTTATAGACTTGCGCATCTTGAACCAGCCTTACATTCCCCGGATGAATCTTACTTGATCATGATGGATAAGTTTTTTAATGTGCTGTTGCAATCGATTTGCCAGTATTTCTTTTTTTAAATTTTTATTGCATTATTGGTTTTGGGTTATATGTGCAGAACGTGCAAGATAGTTGCATAGGTACACACATGGCAGTGTGTTTTGCTCCCTTCCTCCCCTTCACCCACACTTGGTATTCATCCCCAGGTTATCTCCCCAGCCCCCTGCTGTCCGTCCCCATTTCCCCAACAGTCCCCAGTGTATAGTAGACTGCCTCTCTGTGTCCATGTGTTCTCATTTTTCTCACCCACCTATAAGTGAGTATATGCAGTATTTCTTTTTCTGTTCTTGTGTCAGTTTGCTGAGAATGATGTTCTCCAGATTCATTCATGTCCTTACAAAGGACACAACTCATCATTTTTGATTGCTGCATAATATTCCATGGTGTATATGTGCCACATTTTCCCAGTCCAGTCTATCATCGATGGGCATTTGGGTTGGTTCCAGGTCTTTGCTACTGTAAACAGTGCTGCAATGAACATTCGTGCATGTGTCCTTATAGTAGAACGATTTATAGTCCTTGATAGATACCCAGTAATGGGATTGCTGGGTCAAATGGAATTTCTATTTCTAGGTCCCTGAGGAATCGCCACACTGTCTTCCACAATGGTTGGACTAATTTACACTCCCACCAACAGTGTAAGAGTGTTTCTATTTCTCCACATCCTCTCCAGCATGTGCTGTCTCCAGATTTTTTAATGATCGCCATTCTAACTGGTGTGAGATGATATCTCAATGTGGTTTTGATTTGCATCTCTCTAATGACCAATGATGATGAGCACTTTTTCATATGTTTGTTGGCCTCATGTATGTCTTCTTTTGTAAAGTTTCTGTTCATATCCTTTGCCCATTTTTGAATGGGCTTGTTTGTTTTTTTTCTGTAAATCTGTTTGAGTTCTTTGTAAATTCTGGATATCAGCCCTTTGTCAGATGCACAAACTGCAAAGATTTTTTCCCATTCTGATGGTTGCCGATTCACTCTAGTGACTGTTTCTTTTGCTGTGCAGAAGCTGTGGAGTTTGATTAGGTCCCATTTGTCTATTTTGGCTTTTGTTGCCAATGCTTTTGGGGTTTTGTTTATGAAGTCCTTGCCTACTCCTATGTCCAGAACGGTTTTGCTTAGATTTTCTTCTAGAGTTTTTATGGTGTCAGGTCTTACGTTTAAGTCTTTAATCCATCTGGAGTTAATTTTAGTGTAAGGGGTCAGAAAGGGGTTCAGTTTCTGCTTTCTGCACATGGATTTGCCAGTATTTTATTGAAGATTTTTGCATCTATGTTCATCATTGATATTGGCCTGAAATTTTCTTTTCTTGTTGAGTCTCTGCAGGGTTTTTGTATCAGGATGATGTTGGTCTCATAAAATGATTTGGAAAGGGTTCCCTCTTTTTGAATTATTTGAAATAGTATCAGAAGGAATGGTAACAGATCCTCTTTGTGTGACTGGTAGAATTCGGTTGTGAACCCATCTGGACCTGGGCTTTTCTTCTGTGGTAGGATCTTAATTGCTGCCTCAACTTCAGACCTTGTTTTTGGTCTATTCATAGTTTTGGCTTTCTCCTGGTTTAGGCTTTGGAGGACAAAGGTGTCCAGGAATTTATCCATTTCTTCCTGATTTACTAGTTTATTTGCATAGAACTGTTTGTAGTATTCTCTGATGATGGTTTAAATTTCTGTGGAATCTGTGGTGATTTCCCCTTTATCGTTTTTTATTGCATCTATTTGGTTGTTCTCTCTCTTTTTTTTTTATCAGTTTGGCTAGTGGGCTGTCTATTTTGTTCATTTTTTCAAAATACAAGCTCTTGAATTTATTGATTTTTTTGAAGGGTTATTCATGTCTCTATCTCCTTCAGTTCTGCTCTGATCTTAGTTATTTCTTGTCTCCCAACTAGGAGTTAGTCTATTCACTATTTGCCTGCCAAGGCTCTGCCCTGGTATCGCGGGTCCTCCCTGCTAGCCTGGGTCCCTCCTGCTTCCGCGGGGCTCTTTTCTGCTGTGGTGTGCTCCGCCCTGCTGTCGGAGTCTCTCTGTTATTGCGCATTGCCTTGGCAACGGCAGGCTGCGTCAGCATTGGGTGGTACTTCAGTAGGGGCAGATTGCGTTCGTAGTGGCAGACGCCCCTTCTCCACCGGGCTGCACTGTCCTAGATTCAGCTGTGTCCACAGCAAAACTCTCAACCCTGAGCGCTTCCCATCACTGCCCTGCTTGTCCCCCTGAGGGTGTGACCCACCAAGCCTGATCACGTTGCTCCCTGCCTCAGAGTTTGTCCTCTGTCTTTCTTTTTCTCCCCAATTTGAATGGTTGTCTCTCTCACCGGTGCCCCAGTAGCCTGCTAATAGGGCACTAAGATCCGTGCAATCTCCCATCTTGCTGCCCACTGCACCAGCTCAATTCTCACTTCCTGGGAATCTCCTGGTTTGGCTCATTGTCCAAGTCCCGTTTAATCAGATGGACTTGTCAATCTGCCCTTCCAAATTTCAGATTGCCGCTTTAACAGGGTACCCAGACCAGTGATTTTTGTGCTGAGTGCCGCTGCGCTGCAGCGCTGGCCAAACTAGTCGCGTGAGCCAAAACACCAGCTTTGTTGGCGTCCCGTGATTCTCCTACTACTGAAACATTCCCTGTTCTGTGGGCAACAATGGTCCGTCTGAGAATGCGTCTAGGACTCCCCATCTGTACCTTCACTGAGAGCTGCAATCCTGAGTTGGTTCTATGGTGCCATCTTGGAAAATCTTGTCTGAATTTTACTTGCATTGCCTTGCCTGGATTTGCCTTGCCAGAATATGCCTTGCCTTGTGTTACCTAGATTTGCATTGCCTTGCCTCCTTTTGCCTTGTCTTGCCTTGCCTTGCCTGGATTTGCATTGCCTAGATTTGCTTTTACTTGCTTTGACTGGTCTTGATTTTTCTTGCCTGGATTTGCCTTGCCTTGCCTGGATTTGCTTTTTCAGGATTTCTTTTGCCTTGCCATGTATGGATTTTCCTTGCCTTGTGATGCTTGAATTTGCCTTCCTTTTATTTGCCTTTCCTTTCCATGCCTGGATTTCATTTGCCTAAATTTGCCTTACTTGACTTGCCTTTCCTTGCGTTTCTTTGTGTTGCCCTGCCTTGCATGAATTTGCCTTGACTTGCCTTGCTTTGCCTGGATTTTTCTTGCCTGAATTTGTTTTTCGTAGTCTTGCCTGTATTTGCCTTGCCTGGGTTTGCGTTGCTTGAACGTTTTTGAATTTGCCTGCCTTTTGATTTGACTTATCTGCCCTTGCCTGGATTTGCCATTCCTAGATTTGCCTTTGCTTTCCTTGCCTTGCCTAGATTTGATTTGCCTGAATTTACTATGCCTTCCTGGATTTGCTTTGCCTGAATTTGCCTAGCCTTGCATTGCCTGGATTTACTTTGACTTGCCTCGCCATGCCTTGAATTGCCTTCCCTCCATTTTTCATGCCTTCTCTTACCTGGATTTGCCTTGCCTTGCCTTTCCTGAATTCGCCTTGCTTGGCCTGGATTTGCCTTGCCTTGATTTGCCTTGCCTGGATTTGCCTAGCCTTGCCTTGCTGGATTTACTTTGACTTGCCTTGCCTTGCCTGAATTTGCGTTCCCTCGATTTGCCTTGACTTGCCTAACCTGGGTTTTCATTGCCTTGTCTTGCCTGTATTTGCCCTACCTGAATTTGCCTAGAGTGGCCTTTCCTTAATTAGCCTTTCTTGGATTTGCCTTGTCTGACCTTGCTGGATTTGCCTTGCCTGGATTTGTTTTGTCTTGACTTGCTTTGCCTGGATTTGATTTGCCTGGAGTTGCCTTACCTTGCCTTGCCTTGACTTGCCTTGCCTTGCCTGGATTTGCCATGCCTTGCCTTGTCTGGATTTGCATTTCCTAAATTTGCCTTGTCTTGCCTTCCTTTGCTTTTGCTGGATTTTCCCTGCTTGTATTTGCCTTGTCTTTTTTTGTGTTGCCTGAATTTGCCTTGCCTTGCCATGCATTTCCTGGATTTGCCTTGCCTGTATTTACCTTACATTGCCTTGCCTGTATTTACCTTACATTGCCTTGCCTTGCCTGGATTTGCTTCTCCTGCATTTGTCTTGCCGTGCCTTGCCTTACCTGTATTTGCCTTGCCTTGTCTTGCCTGAATTAACCCTTCCTGCATTTGTCTTTCCTTGCCTTGGCCAGATTTGCCTTACCTGGATTTGTCTTGCCTTGCCTGAATTGGCCTTTCCTGGCATTACGTTGCTTGGATTTGCCTGGCCTGGATTTTTCTTTCCTGGATTTGCCTTGATTAAATTAGCCTTGCTTGACCTTGCCTGGATTTGCCTTGCCTGGATTTGCCTTGCCTTGCCTGGATTTGATTTGCCTGAATTTGTTTTACCTTGTCTTACCATGCCTTGCTAAATTTGCCTTGCCTTGCCTTGCATTCCCTGGATTTGCATTGCATGGATTTGCCTTGCGTAGCATTTCCTCGCCTTGCCTGTATTTTTTTTGCCTTGCCTTGGCTGTATTTGCCTTGGCCTGCATTGCCTAAATTTTCCTTGCCTAGAGTTGCCTTACCTTGCCTTACATTGCCTGGATTTGCCTTGCCTGGATTTGACATATTTTGCCTTGGATAAATTTGCCTTGCCTTGCCTTGTCTAAATTTGATTTTCCTGGCCTTGCCTTTATTTGCCTTGCTTGGATTTTCCTTGACTGAACTTACCTTGATTTGCCTTGCCTTGCCTTGTCTTGCCTGGATTTGCCTTGCCTCAATTTGCCTTTGTTTGCCTTGCCTGAATTTGTCTTGCCTGGGGTTGCCTTGACTTGCCTTGCCTGGAATTGTTTTGCCTGGATTTGCCTTTTCTTAACTTTTCTGGATTTGCCTTGCATGGATTTGCTTTACTTTGCATTGCCTTGCCTTGCCTAAATTTGCCTTGCCTGGATTTGCCTTGCCTTGCCTTGATTTGCTTTGCTTCGTTGTGCCTTGCCTTGTCTTACCTTGATGAGATTTGCCTTCCATGGATTTGCCTTGCCTTGCCTTTGCTTTCATGGATTTCCCTTGCCTTACGTTGGTTAGCCTGGATTTGTCTCTCCTGGATTTGCCTTGTTTTGCCTTGCTTGTATTTGCCTTTCCTGGATTTTTCTTGTCTTGCCTAGACTGATTTTGCCTTGCCTGGATTTGCCTAGCCTTTTGTTTACTCAAGTTTTTCTCCCTTGATTTGCTTTGCCTTGCCTTGTCTGGATTTGCCTTGCCTTGCCTTGCCTGAATTTACCTTGACTTACCTTGTCTTGCCTGGAGTTGCCTTCTATGGATTTGCCTTGTTTTGCCTTGTGTGGATTTGCCTTGCCTGAATTTGATGAGCCTTGCCTTGCCTGGATTTACCTTGACTTGATTTTTCTTACCTGAAATTTCCCTCGCTAGATTTGTCTTTCTTTGTTTTGCCTGAATTTGTTTTGCCTTGCCTTGTCTGAACTTTCCTTGCCTGCATTTTTCTTGCCTTGCATTGGCTAAATTTTCCTTAACAAGGTTTGTTTTGTCCTGCCTTGCCTAAATTTGCCTTACCCGAATTTGCCTTGCCTGAACTTTTTTGAATTTGCCTTCTTAAATTTGCCTTATCTGACCTTGCCTGGATTTGCCTTTATTTTGGATTTGCCTTCCCTTTTCTGGCCTTGCCTAGATTTGATTTGCCTAAATTTGCTATGCCTTCCTTGATTTGCCTTGCCTGCATTTGCCTAGACTTGCCTTGCCTGGATTTACTTTGACTTGCCTCGCCTTGCCTGGAATTGCCTTCCCTCCATTTGCCTTGCCTTGTCTTACCTGAATTTTCCTTTCCTTGCCTTGCCTGGAATTGCCTTCCCTCGATTTGCCTTGCCTTGCCTTACCTGGATTTGCCTTGCCTTGCCTTGCTTTTTGCCTTGCCTAAATTTGCCTTGCCTGGCCTTTCCTAAATTTGATTTGCTTGGATTTGCCTTGCCTGACCTTGTCTGGATTTGTTTTGCCTTGATATTTTTGCCTTGCTTTGCCTGGATTTGATTTGCTTGGATTTGTCTTATTTTGCATTACCTTGCCTTGCCTTGCCTGGATTTGTTTTGCCTTGCCTTGCATTCCCTGGAGTTGCTTTGAATTGATTTAGCTTGTGTTGTGTTGCCTCGGCTTGCCTTTATTTGCCTAGCCAGAATTTGTTCTGCCTTGCATTTCCTTGCCTATATTTACATTTCTTGGATTTGTCTTGCCTTGCCTTGCCTGAATTCGCCTTGACAGCATTTTTCTTGTCTTGTCTTGCCTTGCTTGCTCACTGGATTTGTCTTATTTGCCTTGCCTTGCATTTGCTGTGCCTTTTACCTCTTGCCTGATTTGCATTTCTTGCCTTGCTGGATTTTCCTTGCCTTGCCTGGATTGCCTTGCTCTTTGCCTTTTGCCTGTCTTTGCATTGCCTTGCCTTGATTTTTCCTTGCCTCTTATTTGATTTGTTTTGTCAGATTGCCTTGCCTGCTTTTGTTTTACCTTGTTTTGCCTGAATTTTCCTTGCCTGGATTTACCTTAAATTGCATTGTTTTGCCTGTACCTGCCTTGTTTTGCCTTGCCTGGATTTACCTTGTTTTGCCTTTCCTGGATTTGCCTTGTCTTGCCTTACACCACCTTGATTTGTCATTTCTTTCCTTGGCTAGATTTTCCTTGCCTGGATTTGCCTTGCCTTGCCTTGTGTTGCCTGGATTTTCTTTCCTCGATTTGCCTTGTTTTGCCTCTTCTGGATTTACCTTGTTTTGCCTTGCTTGAATTTGCCTTGTCTTGCCTTTCCTGGATTTGCCTTGTCTTTTTTTTCCTGGATTTGTCTTGCCTGAATTAGCCTTGCCTTGTGTTTCCTTGCCTTGCCTAGACTTGCCTTGCCTTGCCTGAACTTGCCTTCCCTGGATTTGTCTTGACTTGCATTTCCTGGATTTACCTTGCTTGAATGTGCCTTGCCTTGTCTTACATTGCCTGAATATGCTTGCATAGATTTGCCTTGTCTTACCTTGGCTTGCCTAGATTTGCCTTGTTTTGTCTTGCTTGAATTTGTTTTGCCTGGATTTGTCTTGCCTTGCCTAAGCTGGATTTGCCTTGCCTGGATTTGCTTTGCCTGGATTTGCCTTTCCTTGCATGAATTTGCCTTGCCTTGCCTTGTTTTGCCTGGATTTTCCTTGCCTATCCTTGCATTCCCTAAATTTGCCTTGCCTTGCTTTTTGCCTTGCCTGAATTTTCCTTGCCTTGCCTGAATTTTCCTTGCCTTGCCTGATTGCCTTGCCTGGATTTGCCTTGTTTTGCCTTGCCTTTTTGCCTTGCCTTGCCTTGCCTTGCCTGATTGCCTTGCCTGGATTTGCCTTGCCTTGATTTGCCTTGCCTTGCTTGCCTGGATTTGCTTGCCTTGCCTTGCCTTGCCTGATTTGCCTTGCCTGGATTTACCTTGTTTTGCCTTGCCTGAATTTTCCTTGCCTGATTTTCCTTGCCTGGATTGCCTTGCCTTGCCTTGCCTTGCCTGATTGCCTTGCCTTTTTTGCCTTGCCTTGCCTTGACTGGATTTGCCTTACCTTGCCTAAATTCGCCTTGCCTGAATTTTTCTTGCCTTGCCTTGGATGGATTTGCCTTACCTGGATTTGTCTTTCCCAGCCTTTCCTAAATTTGCCTTGCCTGGATTTGCCTTGACTTACCTTACATTGCCTGGATTTGCCTTGCCTGGATTTGCCATTTTTTGCCTTGGCTGGATTTTCCTTGCCTGGATTTTCCTTGCCTTGCATTGTCTGGATTTGCCTTGCCTTTCCTTGCCTGATTTTCCTTGCCTGGATTTGCCTTTTTGCCTTGCCTTGCCTGAATTTTCCTTGCCTGATTTTCCTTGCCTTGCCTTGCCTTGCCTTGCTTTGCCTTGCCTGGATTTGCCTTGCATTTCCTTGTTTTGCCTGTATTTGCCTTGTTTTGCCTTGCTTGGATTTACCTTGTTTTGCCTTGCCTGGATTTGCCTTGCCTTGCCTTGCCTGATTTCACCGTGCCTGCATTTTTCTTGCCTTACCTTGGCTGAATTTTCCTTACTCGGATTTGCCTTGCCCTGCCTTGCCTGGGTTTGCCTTTCCTGGATTTGCCTTGACTTGCCTTACATTGCCTGGATTTGCCATTTCTTGCCTTGGCTGGATTTTTCTTGCCTGGATTTGCCTTGCCTTGCATTGCCTGGATTTTCTTTGCTTGAATTTGCTTTGACTGACTTTACATAATTTTGCCTTGCCTGGATTTGCCTTGCCTTGCCTTGCCTTGCCTTGTGTTGCCTGGATTTCCTTGCCTTGATTTGTTTTGTTTTGCCTCTCCTGGATTTACCTTGTTTTGCCTTGCTTGAATTTGCCTTGCCTTCCCTAGCCTGGAATTGCCTTGCCTGGATTTGCCTAAATTTGCCTTGCCTAGATTTGCCTTGCCTTGCCTTACATTGACCAAATTTGCCTTGCCTTAATTTGCCTTGTCTTGCCTTGGCTGGATTTGCCTTGCCGGAATTTGCCTTGTATTGTTTTGCCTGGATTAGCCATGCCTGGATTTGCCTTGCCTTGCATTGCCTGGATTTCTCTTGCCTGGATATGTTTTTCCTTGCCTTGCCTGAATTTTCCTTGCCTGGATTTCTTGCCTTGCCTGGATTGCCTTGCCTGATTTTCCTTGCCTGATTTGCCTTGTTTTGCCTTGCCTTACCTTGCCTTGTCTGGATTTGCCTTGTTTCGACTTTCCTGGATTTGCCTTGCTATGCTTTGCCTTGCCTGTCTTTTTTTGCCTTGCCTGGGTTTGCCTTACCTCTATTTTTTTGCCTTGCCCTACCTTGCCTGGATTTGCCTTGCTTTTATTTGCCTTGTCTTCCCTTGCCTGGATTTGCCTTGTTTGCTTTCTCTGTATTTGCCTTTCCTTGCCTTGCCTGAATTTGCCTTGCCTGGATTTGCCTTGCCTTGTTTTGCCTGGATTTACTTTGCCTGGATTTGCCTTGTTTTGTCTTGCATTTTTTTTTTTTGCCTGGATTTGCCTTTCCTTGCCTTGCCTTTCCTTGCCTTGCCTTTTGCCTTGCCTTGTTTTGCCTTGCCTGGATTTGCCTTTCCTTGCCTTTCCTTGCCTTGCCTGAATTTTCCTTGCCTGGATTTACCTTGTTTTGCCTTGCCTTTTGCCTTGCCTGGATTTACCTTGTTTTGCCTTGCTTTGCCTGGATTTGCCTTGCTTTGCTGTGCCTTGCCTTGTCTTGACTTGCCTTGCCTGGATTCTTGTTTTGCCTTGCCTTGCCTTGCCTGGATTGCCTTGCCTGGATTTTCTTGCCTTGCCTTGCTTGCCTGATTTGCCTTGCCTGGATTTGCCTTCCCTTGCCTTGCCTGGATTTGCCTTGTCTGGATTTGCCTTGCCTTGCCTTTCCTGGATTTGTTTTGCCTGGATTTGCCTTGCCTTGCCTGGATTTGCCTTGCCTGAATTTGTTTTGCTTTCTTGCCTTGCCTTGCTTGCCTTGCCTTGATTTGCCTTGTTTTGCCTTGCCTTTGCCTTGCCTTGCCTTGCCTGGATTTGCTTTGCCTTTATGTTTTTGCCTTGCCTTACTTTGCCTTGATTTGCCCTGCCTGTATTTGCCTTGGATTGCCTTGACTGGATTTGCCTTGCCTGGATTTTTCTTGCGTTGCCTTGCCTGGATTTCCCTTGTCAGGATATGCCTTGCCTTGCCTTGTTTGGATTTGCCTGGATTAGCCTTGCCTTGCCTTGCTTGGATTTCTCTTGCCTTGCTTTGCCTAGATTTTTCTTGACTGTATTTGCCTTGCCTTAACTTGCCTTGATTTGCCTTACCTTGTCTTTCCTGAATTAGCATAGCCTGGATTTTCCTTGCCTTGCCTTGCCTGGATTTTTTTTCTTTGGATTGGTCTTGCCTTGCCTGGTTTGCCTTGCCTGATTTGCCTTGCTTGCCTTGCCTTGCCTTGCCCGGATTTGCATTGTTTGCCTTGCCTGTATTTGCCTTGCCTTGCCTTTCCTGGATTTGTCTTGCCTGAATTTGCCTTGCCTGAATTTGCCTTGCCTTTCTTGCCTTGCCTGGATTTGCCTTACCTGAATTTGGCTTACCTTGCCTCTTCTTGCCTAGATTTGCCTTGTCTAGATTTGCCATGTCTTGCCTAGATTTGCCTTGCCTGGGTTTTCCTTGCCTTGCTTGCTTTCCCTGGATTTGCGTTGCCTGGATTTGCCTTACCTTGCCTTGCCTGGATTTTCCTTGCCTTGGGCTTGCCTTCTGCTGCCTTGCTTGGATTGGCTTTCCCTTGACTTGCCTGGATTTGCCTTGCCGAAATTTGCCTTGTCTTGTCTTTCCTACATTTACCTTTCCTGGATTTACCTTGTCTAGATTTGCCTGGATTTGCCTTGCTTGAATTTGCTTTTCTTGCCTTGCCTGGATTTGCCTTCCCTGGATTTGCCTTGCCTTGCCTTGCCTGCATTTATCTTGACTTGCCTTGCCTTGCCTGGAATTGCGTTCACTGTATTTGCCTTGCTTTGCCTTCGCTGCGATTTGCCTTTCCTTGCCTTTCCTGGATTTGCCTTGCCTTGCCTAACTTAGCCTTGCTTAGAATTTTTTTGCCTTGTCTTGCCTGGCCTTCACTTTTCTTGATTTGCCTTGCCTGGGTATTTCTTGCCTTGTTTTGCCTTTCCTCATCTTGCCTTGTATTGCCTTGCCTTGACTTGCCTGGATTTTCCTTGCCTGGATTTGGATGCATTGATTTGCCTTGCTTGGATTTGCCTTCCCTTGCCTTGCCTGGCCTTGTTTTGCTTTCATTGCCTGTATTTGCCTTGCCTTGCCTTGCCTGAATTTGCCTTGTGTTTCCTTGCCTGGATTGGCATTGCCTTTTCTTGTCTTGCCTAGGTTTGTCTTGCCTGAATTTGACTTTTTTTTGCTTTGCCTTGCCTGGGTTTGCCTTACTTGGATTTGCCTTGTTATACCTGGATTTGCCTTGCCTGTACTTGCGTTGCCTTCCGTTTCCTTGCGTGGATTTGCCTTGCCTGGGTTTATCTTGCCTTGCCTTGCCTCGCCTGAATTTGCCTTGCCTTGCCTTGCCCGGATTTGCATTGTTTTGCCTTGCCTGGATTTGCCTTGCCAGGATTTGCTTTACTTTACCTCTTTTTGCCAGAATTTATCTTGCTAGATTTTTTATGTCTAGCCTAAATTTTCCTTGGCTGGATTTGCCTTGATTTGCTTGCTTTGTCTGTATTTGCCTTGCCTGGATTTGCTTTACCTTGCTTTGCGTGGATTTGCCTTGTCTGGGCTTGCCTTGTCTTGCCTTGCCTAGATTTGCCTTTCCTGGATTTTTCTTGTTCTGCTTTGCCTGGAATTTCCATGTTTGGATTTGCTTTGCCTTGCCTTGCCTGGATTTGTTTTGCCTTGATTTGCCTTGCATTGTCTTCCCTATATTTACCTTGCCTGGATTTGTCTTGCCTAGATTTTCCTTTATTTGTCTTGCCTGGATTTGCCTTTCCTTGCCTTTCATGGATTTGCTTTCCCTGAATTTGTCTAGACTTGCCTTGCCTGCATTTACCTTGACTTGTTTTGCATTGCCTGGAATTGCCTTTGCTGGATTTTTTTGCGTTGTCTTTCCTTGTTTTTTCTTGCCAGAGATTTCCTTGTTTTGCCTTTCCTGGATGTGCCTTACCTTGCCTTGCCTTGCCCAAATTTGTCATACTTAAATTTTCCTTGCCGTGCCTTGCCCTACATTGCCTTTACTTTTCTTGATTTTTCTTGCCTAAATTTTCTTTGCCTTGCCTTGTCTTGACTCGTTTTGCCTTGTATTACCTTGCCTTGACTTTCCTGAATTTGCTTTGCCTGGATTTGAAAACGTTGCTTTGCCTTGTTTAGATTTGACTTGCCTGGATTTGCCTTGCCCTGCCTTGCCTGCCTTGCCTTGCATAGACTGAATTTGCTTTGCCTGGACTTTTTTAGCCTTGACTGGATTTTCCTTACCTGGATTTAACTTGTATTGCCTTGAATTCATTTGCCTTGCCTGGATTTACCTTGCTGTGATTTTTTCTGAATTTGCCTTGGCTGGATATGTCTTACCTTGCCTTGCCTTGACCGGATGTGCTTTGCCTGGATTTGCCTTGCCTTGTCTGGATTTACCTTGCCTTTCCTTATTCTGCCACAATTTTTCTTGCCTGGATTTTCCTGACCTTGAATTGCCTGAATTTGCTTTGCCTGAATTTGCCTTGTCTTGCCTTGCCTTGTGTTGCCTGGATTTCCTTTCCCTTGCCTTCTCTGGATTTGACTTGCCTGGAATTTTCTTGCCTGAACTTGCCTTTCCTTGCCTCAGTTTATCTTGCCTGAATGTGTCTTGCCTTGCTTATCCTGGATTTTTCTTGCCTGGATTTGCCTTTCCTTGCCTTGCATGGATTTGTCTTGCCTGGATATGTGTTGTGTTGCTTTGTTTTGCCTAGATTTGCATTGCCTTGCCTTGTGATGCTTGAAATTGCCTTGCCTTGCATTTTCTTTCCTTGCCTGAATTTTTCTTGCCTTGCCTTGTCTGGATTTGCTTTGGCTTGCCTTGCTTTTACTAAATTTGCCTTGCCTGGATTTTTCTTGCCTTTCCTTGCCTTGCAGAATTTTGCCTTGTCTTGTGGTGCCTTGATTTGCCTGGATTTGTCTTGACTTGCTTGGATTTGCCTAGCTTGGAATTGAATGCATTGCTTTGCTTTGCCTGGATTTGCCTCTCCTGGATTTGCATTGTCTTGTCTTGCCTCCTTCGCTGGATTTGCCTTATCTTGCCCTGATTTGCCTGGATTTGCCTTGACTTTATTGGCCTTGCCTTCCCTTGACTAGCCCGAATTTGACTTGCCTGTGTTTGCCTTGTCTTGCCTGTATTTCTTTTGCCTGTCTTTGCCTTGCATTGCTTTGATTGCATTTGCCTTACCTGGATTTGCCTTGCCTTTTCTTGTCTGGATTTGCCTTGCCTTACCTTTCCTGAAATTGCCTTGGCTGTATTTGCCTTACCTTGCCTTGCACTGCCTTGCCTAAATATGCCTTTCCTGAATTTGCCTTGCCTTGCCCGGATTTGCGTTGCCTTCCGTTGCACTGCCTGAATATTTCTTGCCTGGATTTGCCTTGTCTAGTTTTGCCTGGATTTTCTATGCCTGGATTTGCTTTGTTTTGTGATACCTGGATTTTTTTTGCCTGGATTTGTATTCCCTTGTTTTCCCTGGATTTGCCTTGCCTTGTCTTACATTTTCTAAATATACCTTGACTAAATTTGCCTTGCCTTGCTTTGCATGTATTTGCCTTTCCTATATTTGCTTTGCCTTGCCTTTCCTAGATTTCCATTTCCTAGATTTGGCTTACCTTACTTCTGCTTGCCTGTATTTGCCTTGCCTGTATTTATTTACGTTTGCCTTACCAGGATTTGTCTTGTCTGGATTTGCCTTGCCTTGGAATTCCTGGATTTGATTTGCCTGGATTTGCCTTGCCTTGCCTTTTTTCATTTGCCTTGCTATGCCTTGCCTTGCCTGGATGTGTCTTGCCTTGCCTTGACTTGCCTAGATTTACCTTGTCTTTATATTTTTTGCCTTGTTTTTCTTTGCTTGAATTTGCCTTGCCGATGTTGGCCTTGCCTTCTCTTTCCTAGATTTGTCTTGACTGGGCTCACTTTGTGTTACCTTGCCTAGCTTTGCCTTGCGAGAATATGCCTTGCCTTGCCTGGATTTGCCTTGCCAGAGTTTGTTTTGTTTTGCCTTGCCTGGATTTGCTTACAAGAGAAATAGTCAGTAGTCTTTTTCATGTGGCCTCTCATTTGTAGTGTCACTGAAAAATGTGAAGAAGTCAGGAGTCAATTTCATGTAGCCACATATTCAGAGCCTCAGTAAATAATGGACACCTGTGGAATAGTCAGGAATATATTTTATTTGGTCACTCTTTTAGAACCACAATGAATGATACACTCCTGATAAACAGTGAGAAGTCGATTTCATGTGGCCACTCATTCAGAGTCTCACGAATTAGTGCACACCTGCAGAATTCTCAAGAGTCTATTTGGAATGGCAATAAATCCGGACACTCTGTCAATAACACACACTAGGGAATAGTGAGGAATCTATTCCAAATGGCCATATATTTAGAGACATGGTGAATAATGCACACCTGGGGAATAATCAGGGGTCTATTGCTTATGCACACTCATTCAGCTCTTCAGTGAATAATGCATGTCTGTCGAGTACTGAGGGGTCCATTTCATGTGGCCACTATTTTCGAGCCTCACTGAATAGTACACACCTGGGAAAAGTCAGGAGTGTATTTAACATGGCCACTCATTCAGAGGCTCATGGAATAATTCACAACGGTTGAGTACTCAGGAGTGTTTTCCATGTGGAAAATCATTAAAAGCCTCACTGAATGATACACACCTTGAAAATAGTCAGGATTCTGTTTAATATAACCACTCATTATGAGCCTCAGTGAATAACGCATGTCTGTGGAGTACTGAGAAGACTAATTTATAATGCACATCATCTTGAGATTCCCTAAAAAAAGACACTTGTGGAATAATTTAAAGTATTTTATATGGACACTCATTAGGATCCCCAAGAAATAACACACAAATGGGGAATAATCAGGAGTTTATTTCGTATGGCAACTCAAAGAATCAGTGAATAATGCACACATAAGAAATACTCAGTGAATATTAGGGGTCTATTTCATATGGCCACTCAGAGCCTAAGTGAATAATGCACACCACGGTAATCATCAGGAGCCTCTTTCTTATGACCACCATTCAGTATCTCACTGAATGATACATACCTGGGAATTCGTCAGGACTTTATTTCATATGACAACTCATTCGGAACATTACTGAATAATGCACAATGGGGCAATATCAGGAGTCTATTTCATATGGCCTCTCATTCAGAGCTTCAGTGAATAATGAACACCTGCAGAGTAGTCAGGACACTATTTAAGATGGCCACAAATTAAGCACCTTTCTGAATGATGCAAACCTTGGTGATAGTCAGGAGTCTATTTGATATGGACACTCATTAGGATCCCCAAGAAATAACACACAAATGGGGAATAATCAGGAGTTTATTTCGTATGGCAACTCAAAGAATCAGTGAATAATGCACACATAAGAAATACTCAGTGAATATTAGGGGTCTATTTCATATGGCCACTCAGAGCCTAAGTGAATAATGCACACCACGGTAATCATCAGGAGCCTCTTTCTTATGACCACCATTCAGTATCTCACTGAATGATACATACCTGAATTCGTCAGGACTTTATTTCATATGACAACTCATTCGGAACATTACTGAATAATGCACAATGGGGCAATATCAGGAGTCTATATCATATGGCCTCTCATTCAGAGCTTCAGTGAATAATAAACACCTGCAGAGTAGTCAGGACACTATTTAAGATGGCTACAAATTAAGCACCTTTCTGAATGATGCAAACCTTGGTGATAGTCAGGAGTCTATTTGATATGGACATTTATACAGAACCTCTTTAAATGATGCACATGTGGGAATAATCACTAGTCTATTTCATATGGTGATTTATTTAGAGAATCAATGAATAACGCACACCTGTGCAGCAAAATGAAGTCTATTTCATATGGCCACTCAGAGCCTAAGTGAATAATGCACACCACGGTAATCATCAGGAGCCTCTTTCTTATGACCACCATTCAGTATCTCACTGAATGATACATACCTGAATTCGTCAGGACTTTATTTCATATGACAACTCATTCGGAACATTACTGAATAATGCACAATGGGGCAATATCAGGAGTCTATATCATATGGCCTCTCATTCAGAGCTTCAGTGAATAATAAACACCTGCAGAGTAGTCAGGACACTATTTAAGATGGCTACAAATTAAGCACCTTTCTGAATGATGCAAACCTTGGTGATAGTCAGGAGTCTATTTGATATGGACATTTATACAGAACCTCTTTAAATGATGCACATGTGGGGCATAATCACTAGTCTATTTCATATGGTGATTTATTTAGAGAATCAATGAATAACGCACACCTGTGCAGCAAAATGAAGTCTATTTTATATGGCCACTCCTTCAGTGTTTTGGTGAATGTATATATATCTTGAATAGTCAGCAATCTTGTTCATATGGCCACTTTTTCAGGGCCTCAGTGAATAATACACCCCTGCGAAATAGTCAAGAGTCTACTTCAAATGGCTACACATTCAGATTCTCTGTAAATAATGCACACATGGGGAATAGTCTGGAGTTTTGTTCGTTTTTTAAATTTTTTAAATTTTTATTGCATTATAGGTTTTGGGGTACATGTGCAGAACGTGCAAGATAGTTGCATAGGTACACACATGTCAGTGTGTTTTGCAGCCTTCCTCCCCTTCACCCAAACTTGGCATTTATCCCCAGGCTATACCTCCCCAGGCCCCCCCGCTGTCCCTCCCCCATTTCCCCCAATAGACCCCAGTGTGTAGTAGACCCCCTCCCTGTGTCCATGTGTTCTCATTTTTCTCACCCACCTATGAGTGAGTATATGCGGTATTTCTTTTTCTGTTCTTGTGTCAGTTTGCTGAGAATGATGTTCTCCAGATTCATTCATGTCCTTACAAAGGACACAACTCATCATTTTTATTGCTGCATAATATTCCATGGTGTATATGTGCCACATTTTCCCAGTCCAGTCTGTCATCGATGGGCATTTGCATTCACAGGTCTTTGCTATGGTAAACAGTGCTGCAATGAACATTCGTGTGCATGTGTCCTTATGGTAGAACGATTTATACTCCTTTGGATATATACCCAGTAATAGGATTGCTGGGGAAAATGGAATTTCTATTTCTAGGTCCTTGAGGAATCGCCACACTGTCTTCCACAATGGTTGAACTAATTTACACTCCCACCAACAGTGTAAGAGTGTTCCTATTTCTCCACATCCTCTCCAGCATCTGCTGTCTCCAGATTTTATAATGATCGCCATTCTAACTGGTGTGAGATGATATCTCAATGTGGTTTTGATTTGCATCTCTCTAATGACCAGTGATAATGAGCATTTTTTCATGTGTTTGTTGGCCTCATGTATGTCTTCTTTTGTAAAGTGTCTGTTATCATTATGTAATGACCTTCTTTGTCCCTTTTGATCTTTGTTGTTTTAAAGTCTATTTTATCAGAGACGAGAATTGCAACTCCTGCTTTCTTTTGCTCTCCATTCGCTTGGTAAATCTTCCTGCATCCCTTTATTTTGAGCCGTTGTGTATTCTTGCATGTGCGGTGGGTTTCCTGGATACAGCACACCGATGGGTTTTGGTTTTTTATCCAATTTTCCAGTCTGTGTCTTTTGATTGATGCATTTAGCCCATTTTCATTTAGGGTTAATATTGCTATGTGTAAATTTTATACTGCCATTTTGATGCTAGCCGGCTGTTTTGCCCATTGGTTCATGTAGATTCTTCATTTTATTGATGCTCTTTAGCATTTGGTATGTTTTTAGAATGGCTGGTACTGGTTGTTCCTTTCTATGTGTAGTGCCTCTTTCAGGAGCTCTTGTAAAGCAGGCCTAGTGGTGACAAAATCTTTGAGTACTTGCTTGTTTATGAAGAATTTTATTTTTCCTTCACTTATGAAGCTCAGTTTAGATGGATATGAAATTCTGGGTTGAAAGTTTTTTTCTTTAAGGATGTTGAATATTGGCCCCCACTCTCTTCTGGCTTGTAGAGTCTCCGCCGAGAGATCTGCTGTGAGTCTGATGGGCTTCCCTTTTTGGGTGACCCGACCTTCCTCTCTGGCTTCCCTTAGTATTTTCTTCTTCATTTCAATCCTTGTGAATCTGACGATTATGTACCTTGGGGTTGCTCTTCTTGCCGAGTATCTTTGTGGTGTTCTCTGTATTTCCTGGAATTGAGTATTGATCTGTCTTGCTAGGTTGAGAAAATTTTCCTGGATAATATCCTGAAAAGTCTTTTCCAGCTTGGATTCATTCTCTTTATCACATTCTGGTATACCTATCAAATGTAGGTTGGGTCTCTTCACATAGTCCCACTTATCTTGGAGATTTTGTTCATTCCTTTTTGTGCTTTTTTCTCTAATCTTGGTTTCTCGTTTTATTTCATTGAGTTGATTTTCGACTTCTGATATTCTTTCTTCTGCTTGGTTAATTCGGCTGTTGAAACTTGTGCATGCTTCACTAAGTTCTCGTGTTGTGTTTTTCAGCTTCTTCAATTCATTCATGTTCCTCTCTAAGTTGTCCATTCTTGTTATCATTTCCTCGAATCTTTTTTCAAGGTTCTTATCGTCTTTGCACTGATTTAGAACATGTTCTTTTAGCTCACTGAAGTTTCTCGTTATCCACTTTCTGAAGTCTGATTCCGTCATTTCGTCACAGTCATTCTCCGTCCAGCTTTGTTCCCTTGCTGGTGAGGAGGTTTGGTCCTTTTTCAGAGGTGAGGTGCTTTGGTTTCGGGTGTTTTCCTCCTTTTTGCGCTGGTTTCTTCCCATCTTTGTGGATTTATCCACCCGTCGTCTTAGTAGTTGCTGATTTTTCAATTGGGTTTCTGAGTAGATGCCCAGATTGTTGATGATGAAGTATTTCTTTTACTTAGTTTTCCTTCTAATGGTCTAGCCCCTCTGCTGTACAAGTGCTGAGGTCCACTCCAGGCCCTGCTTTTCTGGGATACTCCTGTAGCAGCTGAGGAACAGTAAGGGATGCTACCAGTTTTTTCTTCTGCTATCTTTTTTCCAGAACGATGCCTGCCAAATGTCAGTCTGATTAGTCCTTTTTTGGGGTGACTCTTTCAATATACAGGGGTCAGGGTGCTGCTTGAGGGGACTGTCTGTGCTTTATAGGAGTTCCAGTGCTGAGCTGTGAGCTTTGTTGTTCATTCAGGGTTGTTGGGAGGATGTGTTTATGTCTGCTGCAACAGAACTCATAAAACACCCCCCCTTTTTTTCCTTACATGCTCTGTCTCAGGGGTTGGGGCTTTCTTCATGAATATCTGTTGTGCTGTCCTGCCCAGCTAGGAGCTAGTCTATTCACTATCTGCCTGCCGAGGCTTTGCCCTGCTAGCGCGGGTCCGCCCTGCTGCCGCCAGCCCCGTTCTGCTGTGGTGCTCCGCCCAGCTGAGGGAGTCTCTCTGTTATGATGAGTTGCCTCGGCAACGGCAGGCTGCGTCAGCACTGGGCGCTAGTTCAGTAGGGGCGGATTGTTCCCTTAGTGGTGGACGCCCTTCCCCCACTGGCCTGCACCATGCTAGATTCAACTGTTCCAGCAGCAAGGCTCTCAGCCCCATGCGCCTCCAGTCGCCACCCTGTTTGTCCCCATGAGGGTGGGACCTGCCAAGCTTGATCACCCAGCTCCCTGCCTCAGAGTCCGTCCTCTCTCTCTCTCTCTTCCTCTCCCCAAGGTGAATGGTCGACTCTCTCACTAGCGCCCCAGTAGTCTGCTGATAGGGCACTGGGATCCATGCAATCTCCCGTACCACTGCCCACTGTGCCAGCTCAGATCACGGTTCCCAAAAATCTCCTGGTCTGGCTCATTGTCCAAGTTCCGTTCAATCAGATGGACATGTCAATCTGCCCTTCCAAATCTCAGATTGCTGGTTTAACAGGGCACCCAGACCAGTGAGTTTTGTGTGGGAGCTGAGGTGCTGTGGCGCTGGCCTAGCCTTGAGAGCCGGCTGCGTGGGCCGGCTGTGCTGGCTTCCCGTGTCTCTCCCACACCTGGGACTTTCAACGTTCTGTGGGCAAAAAAGGTTCGTCTGAGAATGCGGCTAGCACTCACCCTCTGCGCCTTCACTGGGAGCTGCAATCCTGCGTCACCTCTATGACGCCATCTTGCCTGCCAGGCTGGAGTCTTCTTCTTATGCCTACTTATTCAGAGTGTCATTCAATAATACACACCTGGGGCAGAGTTAAGAGTCTACTTCATATAGCCACTCATTTAGAGCCTCAGTGAATAATGCACACCTGGGAAATAAACACTAGGCTATTTTATATGGCCAGAAAATGAAAGCCTGAGTGAGTAATGAACAACTTTGTAATAGTCAGATTCCATATGCCCACTCATTCAGAGTCTCAGTCAATAATACACACCAGCGGAATAGTCAGGAGTCTATTTCATAGGGTCACTAACTCAAAGCCTCATTAAATAATACACACCTGTGGACTAGTCAGGAGGCTATTTCATATGGACAAATGTTCAGAGCCCCAGCAAATAATGCATAGCTGGGGAATACTCAGAACGCTTTTACATATGGCCTTTCATTAAGAGCTTCACTGAATAAGGAACACCTGAAGAGTAGTCAAAAGTCTATGTCATATAGCCAAAAATTTGCACCCTCACTTAATAATATACACATGGGGGGAAGTCAGAATTCTATGTGTTATGGCCCAAATAGAATTTAGAGCCCAACCTAAAAACGAACGCCTGGGGAGTATTCAGGACTTTTTTTTCTATGGTAAGTCCTTCAGAGCCTCACTAACTAAAACACACATGTGGAAAACTCAGGAGTGTATTTCACATGGTGACTCATTCAGAGCCTCTGTGAAGAATCGTATATACCTGGGGAATACTCAGGAGTCTATTTTATATAGTCACTTATTCAGAGACTCACTGAATAATGCACACCTGTGGAATAGTCTGGAGTCTATTTGATATGACCGTTAACCCAGTGCCTCAGTGAAAAATGCACACCTGTGGAATAGTCAGGAGACAATTCGATATGGCCAAACTTTCAAAGCCTCAGTGATTAAGGCATACCTGGGAAATACTCAGGATGTTGTCACTTATAGCCTCTCATTTAAAGCTTCACTGAATAAGGAACACCTGTAAAGTAGTCAGAACTCTATGTCATATAGCTGCACATCCACAGCCTCACTTAATAATATACACATGGGGGAAAGTCAGGATTCTATTTTGTATGGCCACTCATTCAGAGCCCAACCTAAAAATGCACGACTGTTTAGTATTCAAGAGACTCTTTCCTATAGTAACTCATTAGGAGCCTCACTGAATCATACACACCTGTGGAAAAGTCAGGAGTGTATTTCACATGGCCACTAATTTAGAGCCTCAGTGAAGAATTATATATACCTGGGTAATTCTCATGAGTCTGTTTCACATATCCACTAATTCAGAGACTCACTAGATAATGCACATATGGCGAATAGTCTGGAGTCTATTCGATATGACCATTTAACCAGTGCCTCAGTGGAAAATGCTCACCTGTGGAATAGTCAAGAGGCTATAGTCAGCAATCTATTTCATATGGCCACTTGTTCAGAAATTCACTGAATAATACACACCTGTGGAACAGTCACGAGTCTATTTTAGAAGGGTCTTTATTCACAGCCCTTGTGAATAAAACACACCTGGGGAATAGTCAGGAGTGTATTTAATATTGAATTTGATTCAGAGCATCAATGAATAATGCACACCTGGGAAATAGACAGAAGTGTATTTCATATGGACACTCTCTCAGAGACCCTCTGAATAATACACACATGGGGTAGAGTCAGGAATCAATTTCACATGGCCACTCAGTGAGAGCCTCATGAAGTAGTGCAGACCTGAGGAGTTGTCAGGAGCTTATTCCGTATGGCAACTCATACAGAGACTCAGTGAATAACACACACCTAGGGAATAGTCAGAAGTGTATTTCATCTTGCCCCTCATGCAGAACTTCAATGAATAACGAACACGTTTGGAATAGTAATGATTCTCTTTCATATGGCCAGTCATTCAGAGCCTCACTGATTGGCACCACCTGTGAAAGAGGCAGGAGTCTATTTAATACTTTCATTCAGTCAGAGCTGCAGTGAATAATGAACACGTGGGGAATAGTCAGGAGTCTGTTTAACATGACCACTCATTACAAGCCTCAGTGCATAATGCACGTCTGTGGAGTACTGAGGAGACTAACTCATATTACCCTCGATTCTGAGAATCCCTGAATAGTGCACACATGAGGAACAGTCAGAAGTCTATTTTATATGGTCATTATGTAGAACCCCCACGGAATAATACACAACTGGGGAATAGTCAGGAGGTTATTTTATATGGCCACTCAGAGAATCAGTGAATAATGGTGACTTGGGGAATACTCAGGAGTCCATTTTACATTACCAATAATTTAGAGCCACGATGAATAATGCACACCAGGGAATTAGTTAGGAGCCTCTTTCATATGACCACTCATTAAGTGCCTCACTAAATAAAAAACACCTGGGCAATCATCAGGATTCTAATCCATACTACCACTCATTCAGAGCCTTACTGAATAATGCACACCTGTGGAATAGTCAGGAGTCTATTTTATATGGCCACTCAGAGAATCAGTGAATAATGAACACGTGGGAATAGTCAGGAGGTTATTTTATATGGCCACTCATTCAGAGCCTCACTGAATGATACACACCTGGAATAGTCAGGATTCTATTTCATATGACCACTCATTCAGAGCCTCACTGAATAATGCACACCTGGGAAATACTCAGGAGTCTATTTCATATGGCCACTTTTCACAGCCTCACTGAATAATGCACACCTGGGAATAGTCAGGAGTCTATTTAATACTTTCATTCAGTCAGAGCTGCAGTGAATAATGAACACGTGGGAATAGTCAGGAGTCTGTTTAACATGACCACTCATTACAAGCCTCAGTGCATAATGCACGTCTGTGGAGTACTGAGGAGACTAATTCATATTACCCTCGATTCTGAGAATCCTGAATAGTGCACACATGAGGAACAGTCAGAAGTCTATTTTATATGGTCATTATGTAGAACCCCCACGGAATAATACACAACTGGGGAATAGTCAGGAGGTTATTTTATATGGCCACTCAGAGAATCAGTGAATAATGGTGACTTGGGGAATACTCAGGAGTCCATTTTACATTACCAATAATTTAGAGCCACGATGAATAATGCACACCTGGGGAATAGTCAGGAGTCTATTTCATATGACCACTCATTAAGTGCCTCACTAAATAAAAAACACCTGGGCAATCATCAGGATTCTAATCCATACTACCACTCATTCAGAGCCTTACTGAATAACTCACACAGGGCAATAGTCAGGAGTCTATTTTATATTGCCTCTCATTCAGAGCTTCAGTGAATAATGCACACCTGTGGAATAGTCAGGAGTCTATTTTATATGGCCACTCATTCAGTGCCTCCCTGAATGATACACACCTTGATGTTAGAAATCTATTTCATATGACCTCTCATTCTTGGTCTCACTGAATAATAAAGACCTAAAAGATTGTCAGGAGTCTATTTCGTATGGACACTCATACAGAACCTCTTTGAATAATGTACACATGGAGAATAATTAGGAGCATATGACATATGGCTACTCATTCAGACAATCAGTTAATAACATACACATGCAGAGTAAAAAGCCGTCTGTTTCATATGGCCACTTTTTCACAGGCTTACGGAATAATGCACACCTGTGGAATAGTCAGAAGTCTCTTTCATATCATATTATTCAGGGTCTCACTGAATAATGCACACCCTAGGAACAGTCAGGAGTCTTTTTCATGTGGTCTCTGATTTGCAGTGTCACTGAATAATGTGGAGTTTTTAGGAGTTTATTTCATATAGCCACATATTTGGAGCCTCAGTGAATAATACACACCTGTGGGATGGTAAGGGATCTAATTAATATGGCCACTCATTCAGAGCCTCACTGAATAATACACACCTGGGGAATAATCAGGAGTCTATTTCGTATGGACACTCATACAGAACCTCTTTGAATAATGCACACCTGTGGAGTAGCAGGAGTCTATTTCATTTGGACACTCATTCATAGCCTCAGTGGATAATATGCACCTGTGGAATAGTCAGGAGTCTATTTTATATGGCCACTCATTCAGAGCCTCAGTGAATAATACACCCTTGGGGAATAGTCAAGAGTCTATTTTATATAGCCACTATTTCAGCGTCTCAGTGAGTGATACCCACCTGAAGAGTAGTCAGGAGAGGTTCATATGAACACTCATTGAGAGCCTCACTGAATAATGCACACCTGTGGCATAGTCAGAAATCTATATTTGGTCACTGTTTCAGAGCCTCAGTGAATAATACACACCTGGGAAACAGTGAGTAATCTATTTCATGTGGCCACTCATTCAGAGCCTCATAGAATAGTGCACACCAGAAGAATTCTCAAGAGTCTATTTAGGATGGCAGTGCATTCAGACTCTGTGAATAACACCCACTTAGGGAATAGTGAGGAATCTATTCCAAATGGCCAGATATTCAGAGCCTCGGTGAATAATGCACACCTGGGGAATAATCAGGAGTCTATTGCTTATTCCCACTCATTCAGCCTGTCAGTGAATAATGCACGTCTGTCAAGTACTGAGGGGTCTGTTTCATATGGCCACTCATTTCGAGCCTCACTGCATAGTACACACCTTGGAAAAAGTCAGAAGTGTATTTCACATGGCCACACATTCAGAGGCTCAGTGAATAATTCACACCTTTGAGTACTCAGGAGTCTTTTTCATATGACAAATCATTCAGAGCCTCACTGAATGATACACACCTTGAAAATAATCAGGATTATGTTTAATATGTCCACTCATTATGAGCCTCAGTGAATAACGCATGTCTGTGGAGTACTGAGAAGACTAATTTATATCACCCATCATCCTGAGATTCCCTGAATAATACACACCTGTGGAATAATTTAAAGTCTATTTTATATGGCCACTCATTAGGACCCCCAAGAAGTAATACGCAACTGGGGAATAGTCAGGAACCTATTTCATATGGCAACTCAAAGAATCAGTGAATAATGCACACATGAGGAATACTCAGTGAATATTAGGGGTCTATTTCATATGGCCACTCAGAGCCTCAGTAAATAATGCACACCACAGTAATCGTCAGGAGCCTCTTTCATATGACCACCATTCAGTATCTCACTGAATGATACACACCTGGGAATTCTTTAGAATTTTATTTTATGTGACCACTCATTCAGAACCTTACTGAATAATGCACAATGGGGCAATAGTCAGGAGTCTATTTCATATGGCCTCTCATTCAGAGCTTCAATGAATAATGAACACCTGTGGAGTAGTTAGAACCCTATTTAATATGGCCACAGATTAAACATCTCTCTGAATGATACAAACCTTGGTGATAGTCAGGAGTCTATTTGATATGGACACTAATACAGAATCTCTTTGAATAATGCACACGTGGGACAAAATCACTAGTCTATTTCATATGGTGATTCATTTAAAGAATCAATGAATAACGCACACCTGTGCAGTAAAATGAAGTCTATTTCATATGGCCACACTTTCAGTGTTTTGGTGAACAGTATATATATCTTGAATAGTCAGGAATCTCTTTCATATGGCCACTTTTTCAGGGCCTCCATGAATAATACACCCCTGCGAAATAGTCAAGAGTCTACTTCAAATGGCTACACATTCAGATTCTCTGTAAATAATGCACACCTGGGGAATAGTCAGGAGTCTCTTTCTTATGCCTACTTATTCAGAGTCTCATTCAATAATACACACCCGGGGAAGAGTTAAGAGTCTACTTCATATAGCCACTCATTTAGAGCCTCAGTGAATAATGCACACCTGTGAAATAGACAGTAGTCTATTACATATGGCCACAAAAGCAAAGCCTGAGTGAGTAATGCACAACTTTGGGATAAAGAGGAGTCTATTCCATATGCCCACTTAATCAGAGTCTCAATCAATGAAACACACCTGAGGAATAGTCAGGAATCTATTTCATATGGTCACTAACTCCAAGCCTCAATAAATAATACACACATGTGGAACAGTTGGGAGGCTATGTTATATGGTCAAACTTTCAGAGCCTCAGTTAGTAGTGCATACAGGGAATACTCAGGACACTGTTACATGTGGCCCCTCATTCAGAGCTTCACTGAATAATGAACAGCTGTAGAGTAGTCAGAAGTCTATTTCATATAGCTACACATTCACAGCCTCACTGAATAATACAAACCTGGGGGAAAGTCAGGATTCTATTTCATATGGCCACTCATTCAGAGCCTCACTGAATAATGCACACCTGAGGAATAGTCAGGAGTCTCTTTCCTATGGCCACTCGTTCAGAGCCTCATTGAGTAATACACATCTATGTAAAAGTCAGGAATGTCTTTCACATGGCCACAAATTCAGAGCCTCAGTGAATTATACATACCTGGGAAATACTCTGGAGTCTATTTCATGTAGCCACTCATTCAGAGACATATGAAATAATGTACACCTGCTAAATAGTCTGGAGTCTATTTGATTTGATGGTTCATTGAGTTCCTCAGTGGAAAATGCACGACTGAGGAAAAGTCAGGAGGCTATTTTATGTAGCCACTCATCCATACCCTTAGTAAGTAATACACACATAGGAAGAGTCAGGAGTCTATTTCATGTGGTCACTAACTCGGAAACTCACTATGTTACACACCTGGAAAATAGTCAGAGCCTATGTCATATGGCCACTTAATCAAAGCATTACTGCATGATGCACACCTGGGAAATAGGATTCTATTTCATATAACCACTGATTAAGAGCTTCACTGAATAATGGACACCTGGACAATAATCAGGAGGCAATGCCATATGAACACTAATTTAGAGCCTCAGTGAATATTGCACACCTGCGGAGTAGCCAGGACTGTATTTTATACAGTCACTCATTCAGAGCCTCAGTGACTAATACACACCTGTGGAATAGTCAGGATTCCATTTCCTATTGCCAAACACTCATAACCTCAATGAATAATGCACAAATGTACAGCACTCAGCAGTCTACTTCATATAGCCACCCATTCAGAGATTCACTGAATAATACAAACATGGGGGATAGTCAGCATTCTATTTTATATGACGACTCATGCACAGCCTCACTTAGTAATACACACATGGGAAAGAGTTAGGAGTCTCCTTTACATAGCCACTCATTTACAGCCTCAGTGAAAAATGCAAACCTGGGGAATAGACACAAGTCTATTTTATATGGCTACAAAATCAAAGCCTGAGTGTGTAATGCACAACTTTGGAATAGTCAGAGTCCATGCCATATGGCCACTCATTCAGAGCCTCATTGAATAATACACACCTGGGAATAGTCAGAGTCTATTTCATATGGTCACTAACTCAAAGCCTCATTAATAATACACACCTGTGGACTAGTCAGGAGACTATTTCATATGGCCACTCATTCAGAGCCTCAGTGAATAATGCATACCTGGGAATACTCAGGATGCTATTACATATGGCCTCTCATTCAGAGCTCAGTGAATAATGCACAAATGTACAGTACTCAGCAGTCTATTTCATATAGCCACTCATTCAGAGATTCACTGAATAATACAAACATGGGGATAGTCAGCATCCTATTTCATATGACCACTCATGCAGAGCCTCACTGAGTAATACACACCTGGGAAGAGTTAGAGTCTACTTTATATAGCCACTCATTTACAGCCTCAGTGAATAATGCACACCTGTGGAATAGACACTAGTCTATTTTATATGGCCACAAAATCAAAGCCTGAGTGAGTAATGCACAACTTTGGAATAGTCAGTAGTCTATTCCATATGCCCACTTATTCAGAGTCTCAGTCAATAATACACACCTGGGAATAGTCAGAGTCTATTTCATATGGTCACTAACTCAAAGCCTCATTAAATAATACACACCTGTGGACTAGTCAGGAGACTATTTCATATGGCCACTCATTCAGAGCCTCAGTGAATAATGCATACCTGGGAATACTCAGGATGCTATTACATATGGCCTCATTCAGAGCTTCACTGAATAAGGAACACCTGTAGAGTAGTCAGAAGTCTATTTCATATAGCCACTCATTCAGAGCCTCACTGAATAATACACACCTGGGAATAGTCAGGATTCTATTTCATATGGCCACTCATTCAGAGCCCAACCTAAAATGCACACCTGTGGAGTAGCCAGGAGTGTATTTCACATGGCCACTCATTCAGAGCCTCACTGAATAATACACACCTGTGGAATAGTCAGGAGTCTATTTCATATGGCCACTCATTCAGAGCTCAGTGAATAATACACACCTGGGAATAGTCAGGAGTCTATTACATAGGCCTCTCATTCAGAGCTTCACTGAATAAGAACACCTGTAGAGTAGTCAGAAGTCTATTTCATATAGCCACTCATTCAGAGCCTCACTGAATAATACACATCTGGGGAATAGTCAGGATTCTATTTCATATGGCCATTCATTCAGAGCCCAACCTAAAATGCACACCTGGGAATAGTCAGGAGTCTATTTCATATGGCCATTCATTCAGAGCCCAACCTAAAATGCACACCTGTGGAATAGTCAGGAGTCTATTTCATATGGCCACTCATTCAGAGCCTCAGTGAAGAATTATATACCTGGAAATACTCAGGAGTCTATTTTATATAGCCACTTATTCAGAGCTCAGTGAATAATGCACACCTGTGGAATAGTCAGAGTCTATTTGATATGACCACTCATTCAGAGCCTCAGTGAATAATGCACACCTGTGGAATAGTCAGGAGTCTATTTCATATGGTCACTCATTCAGAAACTCACTGAATGATACACACCTGGAATAGTCAGAGTCCATGCCATATGGCCACTCAATCAGAGCATTACTGAATGATGCACACCTGGGAATACTCAGGAGTCTATTTCATATGACCACTGATTGAGAGCCTCATTGAATAATGCACACCTGGGAATACTCAGGAGTCTATTTCATATGACCACTGATTGAGAGCCTCATTGAATAATGCACACCTGGGGAATACTCAGGAGTCTATTTCATATGGCCACTCATTCAGAGCCTCACTGAATAATGCACACCTGTTGGGTACTCAGGGTCTATTTCATATGGCCACTCATTCAGCACCTCACTGAATGATACACACGTGGGAATAGTCAGGATTCTATTTAATATGAACACCCATTATGAGCCTCGCTGAATTATGTATGCCTTGAATCCTGAGGAGTCTATTTCCTATCGACCCTCTTTCCAAGTCTAACAGAAAAATTAACACATGCGGAATTGTAAGGAGTAAATTTCATATGGCCCTCCTTCACAGCCTCATTGAATAATGCATATCTGGAAGTCATCTCTTTCATATGGCCACTCATTCAGAGCCTCAGTGAATAATACACACCTGGGAATAGTCAGGAGTCTATTTCATGTAGTCACTCATTCAGAAACTCACTGAATAATACACACCTGTGGAATAGTCAGAGTCTATTTATGCCCTCATTCAGAGTCTGAGTGAATAATACACATCTGGGGAATAATCAAAAATCTATTACATATTGCCACTTATTCAGAGGCTCAGTGAATAATGCACACCTGGGAAATACTCAGGAGTCTATTTCATATGGACTCTCTTTTGGAGCCTCCCTGAATAATACACACAATGGGAAGAGTCAGGAATGTGTTTCTTATGTCCACCCACTGAGACTCCCAGAGAATAGTGCACTCTTGGGGAATTGTGAGGAGTTTATTTTATATCCAACTCATACAAAACCTCAGTGAAGAAGACACACCTGGGAAATAGTCTGGAGTGTATTTTAATTAAGCACAAACTAATTCAATTAGCTCACACACTAAATTCAATTTAGCTCATTGAATTGTACACAACATGGGAAGAATCAGAAGTCAGTTACATCTGGCTTCTCACTCACAGCTTCACGGAGTAATTCACCTCTGTGAAATAGTAAGGAGCCTAATTAATATAGCCACGCATTCAGAGCCTTAGTAAATAATGCACACCTGAGGGATAATCAGGATACCATTTTATATGGCCACACACTCATAGCCTCAGTGGATACCGCACAAAAGTACAGCACTCACCAGTCTATTTCATGTAGTCACTCATTCAGAGATTCAATAAATAATACACACCTGTGGAATAGTCAGGAGTCTATTTCATATGGCCACTCATTCAGAGCCTCAGTGAATAATGCACACCTGAGGGATAATCAGGATACCATTTTATATGGCCACTCATTCAGAGCCTCAGTGAATAATGCACACCTGGGAAATACTCAGGAGTCTATTTCATATGGCCACTCATTCAGAGCCTCAGTGAATAATGCACACCTGAGGGATAATCAGGATACCATTTTATATGGCCACTCATTCAGAGCCTCAGTGAATAATACACACCTGGGAAATACTCAGGAGTCTATTTCATGTAGTCACTCATTCAGAGGCTGAGTGAATAATACACACCTGGGAAATACTCAGGAGTCTATTTTATATGGCCACTCATTCAGAGCCTCAGTGAATAATGCACACCTGGGAAATACTCAGGAGTCTATTTCATGTAGTCACTCATTCAGAGCCTTAGTAAATAATGCACACCTGAGGGATAATCAGGATACCATTTTATATGGCCACTCATTCAGAGCCTCAGTGAATAATACACACCTGGGAAATACTCAGGAGTCTATTTCATGTAGTCACTCATTCAGAGCCTCAGTGAATAATGCACACCTGGGAAATACTCAGGAGTCTATTTCATGTAGTCACTCATTCAGAGCCTCAGTGAATAATGCACACCTGGGAAATAGTCAGGAGTCTATTTCATGTAGTCACTCATTCAGAGCCTTAGTAAATAATGCACACCTGGGAAATACTCAGGAGTCTATTTCATGTAGTCACTCATTCAGAGCCTCATTGAATAATGCACACCTGGGAAATACTCAGGAGTCTATTTCATATGGCCACTCATTCAGAGCCTCAGTGAATAATGCACACCTGGGAAATAGTCAGGAGTCTATTTCATATGGCCACTCATTCAGAGCCTTAGTAAATAATGCACACCTGGGAAATAGTCAGGAGTCTATAGCCCAAAGCACGCTGTTGAAGCCATGGCCTTTATTGGAGGTCCTTAAAACAGTGAATCATGAATCGACCATTGAAGCTTCACTCCAGAATAAATGAGGCAAGATGTTGGCCAGGTGAAGTTTTGATCTGTTCGTAGGCCAGTTGGAATACGTTACAACCTGAGATAGTGTAGACACTATAGGAACGCATTGACAGTTGCTGAATCAAGCTTCAGCCTAAATGGAAATTCAGGGTCCCATGAGAATATTTTGGGCAAAACTTTAACGAAATGACGTCCGTTACATTTTTTGACAGTAGTTGTAGCATCATTCTGACTGGAAAATACCGTCGGTTACAGTCAGAATATGGAGGCGTGTAGAACATTAACGGGAGTCTGATTCTGTTTAAAATAATGTGCATTCCTGTGAATCAAGGGTGACTTAGGCTAATCTGTACGTCAGGCGTCCATTAAATCAAATAGTTTGAAGTGTCAATCATGGCCGCAATTATTTCTTAGATTACCCCGGTTTGGGAGTGGATAATACAACTACGATAGCTATGTATGACGTGGACCTATCTTGCCCTTTGTTATGGCTACTCAGACGAATAGGGGCAACTTATTCGAGACTACACCTATTTCTGAAGAGTCACACAACAGAAGACTATGGCAGGAATTCTTGTCTTGCCATGGACATGGAGGTTTCTGTTCCCAGGCACAACTTGACTCAGTGAATAATAAATTGCACTATTTACACCAATACCAGAAAGCTGGTTGCTTGAATTAGGCGGTGAATTGGAAATGGCTGGGACCCTTATTTCTCGTTCGAATGTCGACAACAGGGAATCTCGGAAAAGCAAGATTAGACCAGTCAGGTTCTGAGTATCGGATTCCAGAAATTTTCGTTTCCCTGGTATGTACCAGCATATATCTTTCTAGGATGCCTGGTACGAATGAAATAGAAATACCTGGCTGTTACTTAGCACTCTGGGAAGGATGTATTCGGTCTTTTGATTTGCATCCCAAATCTCAAAATTGATAAATTAAAGAAATATCCCACGTAAAATAGTCCCCTTACCCTGATACCCCTTGACTTGCAAAGTTTAATCCCGATGGATACCATGCAAATACCGAGGATGGCCCTTGTTATCCTAAACGGCACCTCCTTCATTTGGAGCATTATGCCGATTCGGAATAGTTAGAGTTAAGTCGGGCATAACCTGTTTGAGATATCCTGAGTTGGGGGCAGCCAATATTGCTTGAAGCTGTCATACTTCCCTGCACACTTCTTAAAATTCACCAAACAAGTTTTTTTTGGGCAAACTGTCACTAGCAATCTGCACCTACTTGGCCGTATCAGTTCTAAATATAGAACTACAAATTCTGGTACCCTATAGCAGGCATCCTAGTTGTCTCAGATCCTAAGTCCCAGCAACTGATCATGAGCTATTCCTTCAGGATTAAAGGCTTTGCCGATGATAGTGAGTCTGAGTCTGGGGTCTGTAAGTTAAAGCACCAGCGTAAGGGTTCGAAAATCCTCAAATAGGGGTGCACAAAAATGTCATTCTTTTTTTTATTGCTCCATGTATAATGTATCAAGAGTTTCAAGCCCACCTGTGGCTGTTTTTGATAGAGTAGCGTACAAAACAAATAAATCTAATGTTCAAGGTAAGATCTGCATTTTGGCTGGTGAATTGATTCATGAGCACCATGCTGACTTTATCTGGATGCAAAACACTAGTGATTAGGTGCCACATGTTAGTGTGGTCATGGGGAGTGCTTTTACGCCTGTAGAACTGGTTCAACCCTTTGCTTTATGAGTAAGAACCCTGTGCTGAATAATGCAGTGAAGTGATCATTCTTCTCGGAGTTTGGCTAATACACTACAGTTAATTACATTAAACCTGGGTAATTGAATCGATTTACCCTGAAACAGCTCGAGGTTAAAAGGCGCCTTTATGGACGAAATCCCTGACTAGATAATCCATCGCTCAGAGTTGGCTGAATGATTTTATTCGCATAATGCAGGAGGACCTGTATTGTGCTAACACCTGGCAACCTTGAGCAATTGGCCTTACGTTGATTCTGCATTACTTCTGCCCATTTCGACGTAAGGAGTGCTTTAGGGGCTCGCTGGGAAATCCTGGAGTGAATCATGTGAACCACGTCAAAAGATGATTACAGATTTTAGCGAAACAAGTCGCAATTGATTTGGTCAGAGTCTGTTTCTCATTCAACAACCGATTCTAAGAATGACCCTGCGTGGTTGCGACCTCCACTGGTCCTTATGCTCATCATCCAGTAACCCTATATTTTAGCTGCCCCGGGTAATAATGAATAGCCGCAAGTATAGAGTTGTAAGTCACTGTCACATGGGCTTGCTAACGTACTGGAGATTAATTTTGCAGCCTCTGTTCTGACTTCCACGAAAAAACTAACTCTCATAGGTCTTTACATTATACTGGGTCAACCTGTCCTTTTGATTTTGGTACCGAGTACCCTATTCATGCTCAATGACTAGGGTTCCAGCTATTACTTGTACACGCCTAATTAATCCCTAGGGTCAGATGGGAGAACTTTGTCTCCAGTCTGAAGCCTACCAGGGTTGCATTCGACCTCGACCTAAATCATAACAGCACTATGCTCTATCGTTGATGTTGCACAAGGGGCAATTGAAGAAAAGCATTAGAGTTATGTTTCCAGAAGGTAGATGCTCCAGTACAGAACCTTCTTAGATAATTTAACAAGCATAATACAAACATCTAAAAAGGTGAAAATGATTTACTTCCATGTGTCAGCTGTGTTAACAAACACACTCACATAGCCTTCTGTGAAGCTGGGATAATGAACACGTTTTGATCGGAAGCCACCTCAAAGGGCATTTTTGACAAGATACTCAGAGACCCCATCCTAAATTACGTGTTAGTGGTCAGCTGTGTATGGGGAATGGGGAGAATCAGAATACTCTTTTCACGATAAAAGCCTGCACTTTGGGCCTTTATTTCTCTAAAATAAGCCTGGAGGCACGGGCATGGAAAAATGTTTATTTCTCCATAAGAGCCACCTTAGAGTAAAACCTCAGATCTAGTACTAGTTTTCCAACGCCCCTGAGCCCCAGTAAAATAAGGGTAACTGGTTGGGGGTCAGACGACTAAATTGATCCTGATGCAACGATCTTGTTTGTTCAATAATACGCTTTATTGCCCTGGGTCCCCATCACACCTGGGTATGTCCTGAAGGTTTGGTCTATTTAGTCTTTAACCCAAGGGAAAGTAACCCATTTTATTTTCTTTGTACGCGGTAAATTCGCATACACCACAAGGGTATAATGCACAAATCATAGGTACTTAGTCAATGCCTGAATGGGGTGGCCACTATTTACCAGAAGAATACTGGACCTTCGTTTACCAAAGGTACGGAAATTGCATTGAATTTAAGAGGTTCACAGTCAAATACGGAATACGTGGCAGTGGGGTGAAGAGTTTCGTTGATACAACGGATGCAGATTTTTATACGAAAATCCTGTAACTAATTGCACACCTGCAGCTGGAAACTTAACTCAGTCAGCCCATACCTCATTGGACCCCAGTTGCTCCCTGAATCCCTTCTTTTGATTAAATAGGTCCTGATTGGCAAGGACAACTTTAGTCCCTTTTCTAGACCCCAGTCCACCCCTACAGTCCCATACCATGATTCCGGCTACACCCTGTCCAGAAATAGAGATCGCCAATTTGTCCATGTGAATTACTTCAACCCTTTTGGTGAAAGCCGTCCACCCACCTGCGAATACTTGTTATCGTTACTTTCTTTCCTTCTGTTGTTCAGAAAACAGCAATCAGAGACAACTTTATCAGTGTTCGTAGGAACCAACTGTTTTAAGCCCAGGTTCTCCACATTCTGTGCATGCCCTTAATTTTGGATAAGTTGTGTGATGTGATTTGCGTCAGATCAGCCGTCTAATCTACACCTTTTGAAGTGCTGCATTTGCTTGAACCGCAGGGTAATGGTTCAAGGTGTATGTGTACCTTAGCAGTGAGAATTTACTGAGAGACGACCAGCTTGAAAAATCTGATCTAAATAGCGTGGGATTCGTGCCCCTTGCTCAATGGAAACTTACTGACTTCCACCCACCAGTTGACAGATGATTTGATACAGAAGACCTCGTCTATTTAGCTCTTCCATTTCTTAAATGGAGAATAATATTCGTCTGAAATATAAGTAGCCCATAAACATGGTACCACTGGAAGGGTTTACCCACTGTTAGAGAACTTAACAGGGATCCCTCATTTAGTAGACACCTCGAATTCCATCAGCGGGCTACTAAGAGCCTTGTCCATAATCCTTTGGAATGAATTAACAAGCCTAACTTCGATGTTCTTAACGACTTAGATCAGGAGGTCTGGGTACGCTACGACTAGGACAATGTAGCGTGCAATCCTTTTACTTTAACCCAAGTTTCTGTTTGCACACATGCGATGCACCGTGGCGGAAGAGCTGCATTTTATAGAGCAGTCGAATATCGTAGAAGGTTATGGTTCAGTCTTAACCTTCTATTTTATGGGTTTCTCGCTTTCTGACACAGTTGGCAGCCTGACAGGAGGTAGTCATGAATCTCATCTACAACGTTAACCAGACTAACATGCCCGCCTATGAAGTATGAAAGGGGCGTTCCTGTTTTCAATTTTGTGGACCCTAATGTCTAACGAAGTTTTAACAGTCGTTTGTCCATTAGGATGAGATATTTTATTGCTATTATGATAATGGAGTTGCAGCCTACGTATCGAGACCCATGCCTCTCATGTGGCAGTCCTTGAGGAATGGTATTTTAAAAGGTAGTCATTCATGACAAATGCTTCGTTTCTTAATTTTCGGGAAAAGAAGATTTTTTTTTTATTTTTTTATTTTTATTGCATTATAGGTTTGGGGTACATGTGCAGAACGTGCAAGATAGTTGCATAGGTACACACATGGCAGTGTGTTTGCTGCCTTCCTCCCTTCACCCACACTTGGTATTCATCAACAGGCTATCCCCCAGCCCCCCCGGCTGTCCCTCCCCATTTCCCCAACAGTCCCCAGTGTATAGTAGACCACCTCTCTGTGTCCATGTGTTCTCATTTTCTCACCCACCTATGAGTGAGTATATGCGGTATTTCTTTTTCTGTTCTTGTGTCAGTTTGCTGAGAATGATGTTCTCCAGATTCATCCATGTCCTTACAAAGGACACAAACTCATCATTTTGATTGCTGCATAATATTCCATGGTGTATATGTGCCACATTTTCCCAGTCCAGTCTATCATCGTTGGGCATTTGGGTTGGTTCCAGGTCTTTGCTATTGTAAACAGTGCTGCAATGAACATTCGTGTGCATGTGTCCTTATAGTAGAACGATTTATAGTCCTTTGGATAGATACCCAGTAATGGGATTGCTGGGTCAAATGGAATTTCTATTTCTAGGTCCCTGAGGAATCGCCACACTGTCTTCCACAATGGTTGAACTAATTTACACTCCACCAACAGTGTAAGAGTGTTCCTATTTCTCCACATCCTCTCCAGCATCTGCTGTCTCCAGATTTTAATGATCGCCATTCTAACTGGTGTGAGATGGTATCTCAATGTGGTTTTGATTTGCATCTCTCTAATGACCAATGATGATGAGCACTTTTCATATGTTTGTTGGCCTCATGTATGTCTTCTTTGTAAAGTTTCTGTTCATATCCTTTGCCCATTTTTGAATGGGCTTGTTTGTTTTCTGTAAATCTGTTTGAGTTCTTTGTAAATTCTGGATATCAGCCCTTTGTCAGATGTGTAAACTGCAAAGATTTTTTCCCATTCTGATGGTTGCCGATTCACTCTAGTGACTGTTTCTTTTGCCGTGCAGAAGCTGTGGAGTTTGATTAGGTCCCATTTGTCTATTTTGGCTTTTGTTGCCAATGCTTTTGGTGTTTTGTTCATGAAGTTCTTGCCTACTCCTATGTCCTGAATGGTTTGCCTAGATTTTCTTCTAGGGTTTTTATGGTGTCAGGTCTTACGTTTAAGTCTTTAATCCATCTGGAGTTAATTTTAGTGTAAGGTGTCAGGAAGGGGTCCAGTTTCTGCTTTCTGCACATGGCTAGCCAGTTTTCCCAACACCATTTATTAAATAGGAATCCTTTCCCCATTGCCTGTTTTGTCTGGTTTATCAAAGATAATATGGTTGTAGATATGTTGTGTTGCCTCCGATGCCTCTGTTCTGTTCCATTGGTCTATATCTCTGTTTTGGTACCAGTACCATGCTGTTTTGATTACTGTAGCCTTGTAGTATAGTTTGAAGTCTGGTAGCGTGATGCCTCCCGCTGTGTTCTTTTGCTTAGAATTGACTTGGCTATGCAGCCTCTTTTTGGTTCCATATGAAATTCATGGTGGTTTTCCAGTTCTGTGAAGAAATTCAATGGTAGTTTGATGGGGATAGCATTGATTGTGTAAATTACTTTGGGCAGTATAGCCATTTTCACGATATTGATTCTTCTAACCACGAACATGGAATGTTTCTCCATCTGTTTGTGTCCTCTCTTATTTCGTTGAGCAGTTGTTTGTAGTTTTCCTTAAAGGGTCCCTTACATTCCTTGAGTTGTATTCCTAGGTATTTTATTTTCTTTGTAGCAATTGTGAATGGCAGTTCGTTCTTGATTTGGTTCTCTTTAAGTCTGTTATTGGTGTATAGGAATGCTTGTGATTTTTGAACATTGATTTTATATCCTGAGACTTTGCTGAAGTTGCTTATCAGTTGCAGGAGCTTTTGGGCTGAGGTGATGGGGTCTTCTAGGTATACTATCATGTCGTCTGCAAATAGAGACAATTTGGCTTCCACCTTTCCTATTTGAATACCCTTTATTTCTTTTTCTTGCCTGATTGCTCTGGCTAGAACTTCCAGTACTATGTTGAATAGAAGTGGTGAGAGGGCATCCTTGTCTAGTGCCAGTTTCAAAGGGAATGCTTCCAGTTTTGCCCATTAAGTATGATATTGGCTGTTGGTTTGTCATAAATAGCTTTTATTACTTTGAGATATGTTCCATCAATACCAAGTTTATTGAGGGTTTTTAGCATAAAGGGCTGTTGAATTTTGTCAAATGCCTTCTCTGCGTCAATTGAGATAATCATGTGGTTTTTGTTTTGCTTCTGTTTATGTGGTGAATTACATTTATAGACTTGCGTATGTTGAACCAGCCTTGCATCCCCGGGATGAATCCTACTTGATCATGATGGATAAGTTTTTTAATGTGCTGTTGCAATCGGTTTGCCAGTATTTTATTGAAGATTTTTGCATCTATGTTCATCATGGATATTGGCCTGAAGTTTTCTTTTCTTGTTGAGTCTCTGCCAGGTTTTGGTATCAGGATGATGTTGGTCTCATAAAATGATTTGGGAAGGGTTCCCTCTTTTGGATTATTTGGAATAGTTTCAGAAGGAATGGTACCAGATCCTCTTTGTGTGTCTGGTAGAATTCAGCTGTGAACCCATCTGGACCTGGGCTTTTTTTGTGTGGTAGGCTCTTAATTGCTGCCTCAACTTCAGACCTTGTTATTGGTCTATTCATAGTTTCAGCTTCCTCCTGGTTTAGGCTTGGGAGGACACAGGCGTCCAGGAATTTATCCATTTCTTCCTGATTTACTAGTTTATGTGCATAGAGTTGTTTGTAGTATTCTCTGATGATGGTTTGAATTTCTGTGGAATCTGTGGTGATTTCCCTTTATCGTTTTTATTGCATCTATTTGGTTGTTCTCTCTCTTTTTTTTATCAGTCTGGCTAGTGGTCTGTCTATTTTGTTGATCTTTTTGAAAAACCAGCTCTTAGATTTATTGATTTTTTGAAGGGTTTTTCTTGTCTCTATCTCCTTCAGTTCTGCTCTGATCTTAGTTATTTCTTGTTCTTGCTAGGTTTTGAGCTTTTTGATCTTGCTCCTCTAGCTCTTTCAATTTTGACGATAGGGTGTCAATTTTGGATCTCTCCACTCTTCTCATGTGGGCACTTATTGCTATATATTTTCCTCTACAGACTGCTTTAAATGTGTCCCAGAGATTCTGGTACGTTGTGTCTTCATTCTCGTTGGTTTCAAAGAACTTCTTTATTTCTGCCTTCATTTCATTGTTTATCAATCAACATTCAAGAGCCAGTTGTTCAGTTTCCATGAAGCTGTGCGGTTCTGAGTTATTTTCTGAATTCTGAGTTCCAACTTGATTGCACTATGGTCTGAGAGACTGTTTGTTATGATTTCGTTGTTTTGCATTTGCTGAGGTGCTTTACTTCCAATTATGTGGTCAATTTTGGAGTAGGTGTGATGTGGTGCTGAGAAGAATGTATATTCTGTGGATTTGGGGTGGAGAGTTCTGTAAATGTCTATCAGGTTTGCTTGTTCCAGGTCTGAGTTCAAGTCCTGGATATCCTTGTTAATTTTCTGTCTGGTTGATCTGTCTGCTATTGACAGTGGAGTGTTAAAGTCTCCCACTATTGTTGTGTGGGAGTCTAAGTCTCTTTGTAAGTCATTAAGAACTTGCCTTATATATCTGGGTGCTCCTACATTGGGTCCATATATATTTAGAATCGTTAGCTCTTCTTGTTGTATCGATCCTTTTACCATTATGTAATGACCTTCTTTGTCCTTTTGATCTTTGTTGCTTTAAAGTCTATTTTATCAGAGATGAGAATTGCAACTCCTGCTTTTTTGCTCTCCATTTGCTTGGTAAATCTTCCTCCATCCTTTATTTTGAGCCTTTGTGTATCTTTGCGTGAGGTGGGTTTCCTGGATACAGCACACCGATGGGTTTTGGTTTTTATCCAATTTGCCAGTCTGTGTCTTTTGATTGGTGCATTTAGCCCATTTACATTCAGGGTTAATATTGTTATGTGTGAATTTGATACTGCCATTTTGATGCTAGCTGGCTGTTTTGCCCATTGGTTCATGTACATTCTTCATTTTGTTGATGGTCTTTAGCATTTGGTATGCTTTTAGGATGGCTGGAACTGGTTGTTTCTTTCTATGTGTAGTGCCTCTTTCAGGAGCTCTTGTAAAGCAGGCCTAGTGGTGACAAAATCTCTGAGTACTTGCTTGTTCGTGAAGGATTTTATTTTTCCTTCACTTATGAAGCTCAGTTTGGCTGGATATGAAATTCTGGGTTGAAAGCTCTTTTCTTTAAGGATGTTGAATATTGGCCCCACTCTCTTCTGGCTTGTAGAGTCTCTGCCGAGAGATCTGCTGTGAGTCTGATGGGCTTCCCTTTGTGGGTGACCCGACCTTTCTCTCTGGCTGCCCTTAGTATTTTCTCCTTCATTTCAACCCTGGTGAATCTGACGATTATGTGCCTTGGGGTTGCTCTTCTTGCGGAGTATCTTTGTGGTGTTCTCTGTATTTCCTGGAGTTGAGTATTGACCTGTCTTGCTAGGTTGGGGAAATTTTCCTGGATAATATCCTGAAGAGTGTTTTCCAGCTTGGATTCATTCTCTTCATCACATTCTGGTACACCTATCAAACATAGGTTGGGTCTCTTCACATAGTCCCACATTTCTTGGAGATTTTGTTCATTCCTTTTTGTACTTTTTCTTTAATCTTGGTTTCTCGTTTTATTTCATTGAGTTGATCTTCAACTTCTGATATTCTTTCTTCTGCTTGGTCAATTCGGCTGTTGAAACTTGTGCATGCTTCCTGAAGTTCTCGTGTTGTGTTTTCAGCTCCTTCAATTCATTCATATTCCTCTCTAAGTTGTCCATTCTTGTTATCAATTCCTCGAATCTTTTTCCAAATGTTTTTTCAAGGTTCTTAGTTTCTTTGCACTGGTTTAGTACATGTTCTTTTAACTCACTAACGTTTCTCATTATCCACTTTCTGAAATCTGATTCCGTCATTTCATCACATTCATTCTCCGTCCAGCTTTGTTTCCTTGTTGGTGAGGAGTTTTAGTCCTTTTTTGGAGGTGAGGTGTTTTTGTTTCGGGTGCTTTCCTTTTTTTTGCGCTGGTTTCTTCCCATCTTTATGGGTTTATCCGCCTGATGTCTTAGTAGTTGCTGATTTTTCAATTGGGTCTCTGTATGGACGCTGAGATTGTTGATGATGAAGTGTTTCTGTTACTTAGTTTTCCCTCTAGTGGTCTATTCCCTCTGCTGTATGAATGCTGAGGTCCACTCCAGGACCTGCTTGTCTGGGGTATACCTGCAGCATCTGCGGAACAGTGAGGGATGATACCAGTTTCTTCTTCTGCTGTTTTTGTTCCAGAATAATGCCAGCCAAATGTCAATCTTATTAGTCTTTTTCTGGGGTGACTCCTTGGATATACATGGGTCAGGGAGCTGCTTGATGAGACAGTCTGTGCTTTAGAGGAGCTCCAGTGCTGAGCTGTAAGCTCCGTTGTTCATTCAGGGTTTTTGGGAGGTTGTTTATTTCTGCTGCAATAGAACTCATAAATCACCACCCTTCCCCCCCCTTAGATGCTCTGTCTCAGGGAGTTGGGGCTTTCTTTTTGAGTATCTGTTGCACTGTCCTGCCCCACTAGGTGGCAGTCTATTCATTATTTGCCTGCCGGGGCTCTGACCTGCTAGTGCGGGTCCGCCCTGTTGCTGCTTGGCTCCCTTCTGCTGTGGAGCGCTTCCGGCTTCTGGCGGAGACTCTCTTTTATGGCAGGTTGCCTCGGCAATGGCGGGGTGCGTCAGTCCTGGGCGGTACTTCAGTGGGGGTGGACTGCGTCAGCAATTGTGGATGCCCCTTTCTCGCCGGGCTGCACCGTCCTAGATGCCAGCAGCAAAACTCTCAGCCCCAAGCACCTCCAGTCGCCGCCCTGCTTGTCCCCGTGAGTGTGGAACCCGCCGAGCCTGATCACCCAGCTCCCTGCCTCAGAGTCCGTCCTCTCTCTCTCTCTCTTCCTCTCCCCAAGCTGAAAGGTCGACTCTCTCACTGGCGCCCCAGTAGCCTGCTGATAGGGCCCTGGGATCTGTGCAATCTCCCATGCCACTGCCCACTACCCTGGCTCAGATCACGGTTCCCAGGAAACTCCTGGTCTGGCTCATTGTCCAAGTCCCGTTCAATCAGATGAACATGCCAATCTGCCCTTCCAAATCTCAGATTGCCAGTTTAACAGGGCACCCAGACCAGTGAGTTCCACGCTGGGTCCCACCACAGCGCCGGCTGAAGAGGCGGCGGGAGCCAGCTGCGTTAGCCGTGTGCGCTAGTGTCCCATGTCTCTCCCACACCTGGGACTTTCAACGCTCTGTGGGCATAAAAGGAACATCCAAGAATGCGGCTAGGACTCACCCTCTGTGCCTTCACTGAGAGCTGCAATTTTAAGTCGCCTCTGCGATGCCATCTTGCCTCCTAACTACACCATGGAATATTATGCAGCAATCAAAAATGACGAGTTTATGTCCTTTTTGCCATCGATGAATCGGAATAACATAATTCTCAGCAAACTGACCCGAGAACAGAAAATGAAATACCACATATTCTCACTCATTGGCGGGTGAGAAAAATGAGAACACATGGACACAGGGATGAGGGTACTACATATTGGGGTCTATTGGGGAGAACAGGGGAGGGATAATGGGAGTTGGGGAGGGATAGCCTGGGGAGAATTGCCAAATGTGGGTTAAGGGGAGGAAGGCAGCAAAACACACTGCCATGTGTGTACCTATGGAACTGTGTTGCATGTTCTTCACATGTACCCCAAAACCTAAAATGCAATAAAAATTAATAAAAGACGCTCATTGAATTATACACCACAGGTGAAGTATCAAGAGTCAATTTCATCTGTTCTCTCACTCAGAGCTTCATTAAATAATTCACTTCTGTGTAATTGTCAGGAGCCTAATTAATAAACCACTCCTTCAGAGCCTCAGTGAATAAGGCACACCTGTGAGAGAGTCAGGAATCCATTTCATATTGCCACTTACTCATAGGCTCAGTGAATACTGCACAAATGTACTTTACTCACCATACTATTTTATATAGCCGCTCATTCAGCGATTCAATGAATAATACAAATATGGGGGACAGTGAGCATCTTATTTTATATGACCACTCATGCACATTCTAACTGAGTAATACACAACTGGGGAAGAGTTAGGAGTCTACTTTATATAGCCACTCATTTACAGTTTCAGTGAATAATGCACACCTGATATATATACACTAGTCTATTTTATATGGCCAGAAAATGAAAGCCTGAGTGAGTAATGCACAACTTTGGAATAGTCATATTCCATATGTGCACTTATTCAGAGTCTCAGTCAATAATACACACTGTGGAATAGTCAGGAGTCTATTTTATAGGGCCACTAACTCAAAGTCTCATTAAATCATACATACCTGTGGACTAGTCAGGAGACAATTATATGTGGTCAAACTTTCAAAGCCTCAGTGAATAATGCATACCTGGGGAATACTCATGATGCTGTTATATATGGCCTCTCTTTCAGAACTACACTGAATAAGAATCACCTGTAGTGTAGTCAGAAGTCTATGTAATATAGCCACACATTCACAGACTGCCTTAATAATATACACATGGGGGAAAGTCAGAATTCTATTTCGTATGGCCACTCATTCAGAGCCCAACCTAAAAATGCACGCCTGTGGAGTGTTCAAGAGTTTATTTCCTATAGTACCTCATTGAGAGCCTCACTGAATTATACACACCTATAGAAAAGTAAGGAGTGTATTTCAAATGGCCACTCATTCACAGTCTCAGTGAAGAATCATATATACCTGGGGAATAATCAGGAGTCTATTTCATATAGCTACTTATTCAAAGACTCACTGAATAATGCATAACTGGGGAATAGTCTGGAGTCTATGTGATATGACAGTTCATTTAGTGCCTCAGTGGAAAATGCACACCTGAGGAATCGTCAAGAGGCTGTAGTTGGGAGTCTATTTAATATGGTAACTCATTCAGAAACTCACTGAATAATACACACCTTCAAAATAGTCAAAGTTTATGACACATGGCCACCCAATCAGAGCATTACTGAATGATGCATACCTGAGAAATAGGTTTCTATTTCATATGACCACTGGTTGAGAGTCTCTTTGAATAATGCACACCGGGAAATTAATCAGGAGGATATGTCTTATGAACACCCTTTCAGAGCCTTGGTGAATAATATACACCTAGGGAATACTCAAGATTCTATTACATAGACCTTCTCATTTAAATCCTCACTGAACAATGCACACCTGTTGGGGACTCAGGATTGTAGTACATATGACCACTCATTCAGCACATCACTGAAAAATACACACGTGGGAAATAGAATTCCATCTAGTATAAACACCCTTGATGAGCCTCATTTTATTATGTATGTCTTGGAATACTGCGGAGTGTATTTCCTATCGAGAACCTTTTGGAGTCTTACAGAAAATTAAACACATGTGAAATTGTCAAGAGTAAATTTCATATGGCCCGTCCTTCACAGCCTCAGTGAATTATGCATATCTGGAGAAAAATTTGGAGTCTCTTTCATACTGCCATTCATTCAAAGCATGAGTAAATTATGCAAACCTGTGGAGTGGTCAGATGTCCATTTGCTTTGGCCACACATTCAGAACATCAATGAGTAATACACACCTGATGTATAGTCAGGAGTCTATCTCATAAAGCTCCTCATTTAGAGGCTGAGTAAATAATACACACATGGGGAATAGTCAGGAATCTATTATATATTGCCACTTCTTCAGAGCCTCAGTGAATAATGGACGCCTGGGAAATAGTCAGAAGTCTATTTCATATGGACACACTTTCAGAGATGCCCTGAATAATACACACATTGGGGAGAGTCAGGAATCTGTTTCTTACAGCCACTCACTGAGACTCCCAGAAAGTAGTGCACACTTGGGGAAGTGTCAGGAATCTATTTCATATGGCAACTCATACAGAACCTCAGTGAATAGGACACACCTGAGGAATAGACAAAAGTGTATTTCAATTAAACACACACTAAGAACCTCATTGAATTATACACAACAGGAAAAGGATCAGCAGTCAATTTCATGTAGCCTCTCACTCAGAGCTTCATTGAATAATTCACTCCTGTGGAATAGTCAGGATCCTAATTGATATAGCCACTGATTCTGAGCCTCAGTTAATAATGCACACATTTGGGATAGTCAGGATACCATTTCATATGGCCACTCACTCATAGCCTCAGTGAATACTGCACAAATGTACAGTACTCACCAGTCTATTTTATATATCAATTCATTCAGAGATACACTGATAAATAAAAATATGGGAGATAGTCATCCTCCTTTTTTACATGAACACTCATGCACAGCCTCACTGAGTAATACACACCTGGGGAAAAATTAGAAGTCTACTTTATGTAGCCACTGATTTACAATCTCAGTGAATAATGCACAACTTGGGAATAGACACTAGTCTATTTTATGGCCAGAAAATAAAAGCTTGAGTGTGTAATGCATAACTTTGGAATAGTCATATTCCACATGCCCACTTATTCAGAGTCTCATTCAATAATACACACCTGTGGAACCGTGAGGAGTCTATTTTATAGGGTCACTAACTCAAAGCCTCATTAAATAATACACACCTGTGGACTATTCGGGAGACAATTTAATAAGGCCAGACTTTTAAAGGCTCTGTAAATAATGCATTCCTGGGGAATACTGAAAATTCTGTTACATGTGGCCTCTCATTCAGAGCTTCACTGAATAAGGAACACTTTTAGAGTAGTCAGAAGTCTATGTCATATAGCCACACATTCGCAGCCTCACTTCATAATATACACATGGGGAAAGTCAGGACTCTATTTCTTATGGCCACTCATTCAGAGCTCAACCTAAAAATGAACTCTTGTAAAGTATGCAGGTGTGCCTTTCCTATGGCAACTCATTCAAAGCCTCACTGAAACATACACACCTGTGGAAAAGTCAGGAGTGTATTTCACATAGCCACTCATTCAGAGTCTCAGTGAAGAATCGTATATACCTGGGGATTACTCAGGGGTCTATTTCATATAGCCACTTATTCAGAGACTCACTGAATAGTGCACACCTTGCGAATAGTCTGGAGTCTATTTGATATGGCAGTTCATCCAGTTCCTCAGTGGAAAATGATAACCTGAGAAATCGTCAAGAGGCTATAGGCGGGAGTTTTTTTAATATGGTCACTCGTTCAGAAACTCACGGAATGATACACACCTTGGGTATAGTCAGAATCCATGCCATATGTCCACGCAATTAGAGCATTACTGAGTGATGCACACCTGCAAAATAGGTTTGTATTTTATTTGATTACTGGTTGAGAGCCTCATTGAATAATGCATACCGGGAAATTTAGCAGGAGTCTATATCATATGAACACTCTATCAGAGCCACAGTGAATAAGACACACCTAGGGAATACTCAGGAGTCTATTACATAGGCCCTCTCATTCAAAGCGTCACTGAATAATGCACAACTGTTGGGTACTCAGGAGTGTATTTCATATGGCCACTCATTCAGCACCTCACTGAATTATACATACGTGGGGAATAGTCAGGATTCTATTTAATATGAATACCCATTATGAGCCTCGCTGAATTATGTATGCCTTGGAATCCTGAGGAGTCTATTTCATATAGACCCCCTTTCAGAGTCTATCAGAAAAATTAATACATGTTTAATGGTAAAGAGTAAATTTTGTATGGCCTCTCCTTCACAGCCACATTGAACAATGCATATCTGAGAAACATTTGGAGTCTCTTTCATATGGTCATTCATTCAGAGCATCAGAAAAGAATGTACACCTGCGGAGTGACCAGGGGTTCATTTGCTTTGGCGACACATTCAGAACATCAGTGAATAATACACACTTTGTATAGTCAAAAGTCTATTTCATAAGGCCCCTCAATCAGAGAAAGAGTGAATAATACATACCTGAAAAATAGTCAGAAATCTATTACATATTGCCACTTTTTCAGAGCCTCAGTGAATAACACACACCTGGGAAATTGTCAGAAGTCTATTTCATATGGACACTTTCGGAGCCTCCCTGAATAATACACACATTGGGAAGAGTCAAAAATCTGTTTCTTATGGCCACTCACAGAGTCTCCCTGGAAATAGTGCACACTTGGAGAATGGTCAGAAGTCTATTTCATATGGCAACTCATACAGAACCTCAGTGAATAAGACACACATGGGGAATAGTCAGGAGTGTATTTCAATTAAGCACACACTAAGAGGTTCATTGAATTATACCCCACAGGAAAAGAATTAGGGGTCAATTTCATCTGGCCCTCACTCAGAGCTTCTTTGAATAAATCACTCCTGTGAAATAGTCAGGATCCTAATTGACATAGCCATTCATTTAGAGCCTCAGTGAATAACGTACACCTGTGAGATAATCAGGATTCCATTTCATATGGCCACCCACACATAGCCTTAGTGAATAATGCACAAATGGGCAGTACTCACCAGTCGATTTCATATAGCCATTCGTTCAGAGATTCACTGAAAAATACAAATATGGGAGTAGTCGACATCATATTTTACATGACAACTCATACACAGCCTCACTGACTAATACACACTTGGGGAAGAGTTAGGAGTCTACTTTATATAGCCACTCATTTACACTCTCAGTGAATAATGCACACATGGGGAATAGAAAATAGTCTACTTATTTTTGTTTAAATATGTTTTTTAAATTTTAATTTTTTGCATTATAGGTTTGCATAATGCAGAATTTGCAAGATAGTCATCACACATGGCACTTGTTTCAGAGCCTCTCAGTGAATAATACACACCTTCAAAATAGTCCCAGGCTATTTTATCCAGTCCCCTCTGTCCCTCCCCATTAAAATACACCCCAGTGTGTAGTAGACCCTCCTGTTCCATGTGTTCTCATATTTCTCACCTCAGAGAATATTCATATAATTTCTTTTTCTTGTTTTTGTTTTGGGGTACATGTGCAGAACGTGCAAGATAGTTGCATAGGTACACATGGCAGTGTGTTTTGCTGCCTTCCTCCCTTAACCCACATTTGGCATTTCTCCCAGGCTATCCTCCCCAGTTCCCCACTGTCCCTCCCCTATTCCCAATAGACCCCAGTGTGTAGTACCCCTCCTGTGTCCATGTGTTCTCATTTATTTCTCACCGCCTATGAGTGAGAATATGTGATATTTTTTTCTGTTCTTGTGTGTCAGTTTGTTGAGAATGATGTTCTCCAGATTCATCCATGTTTACAAAGGACATAAACTCATCATTTTTGATTGCTGCATAATATTCCATGGTGTATATGTGCCACATTTTCCCATTCCAGTATATCATCGATGGGCATTTGGGTTGGTTCCAGGTCTTTGCTATTGTAAACAGTGCTGCAATGAACATTCGTGCATGTGTCCTTATAGTAGAACGATTTATAGTCCTTGATATATACCCAGTAATGGGATTAAGGGTCAAATGGAATTTCTATTTCTAGGTCCTTGAGGAATCGCCACACTGTCTTCCACAATGGTTGAACTAATTTACACTCCCACCAACAGTGTAAGAGTGTTCCTATTTCTCCACATCCTCTCCAGCATCTGCTGTCTCCAGATTTTTTAATGATCGCCATTCTAACTGGCGTGAGATGGTATCTCAATGTGGTTTTGATTTGCATCTCTAATGACCAGTGATGATGAGCATTTTTCATGTGTTTGTTGGCCTCATGTATGTATGTCTTCTTTTGTAAAGTGTCTGTTCATATCCTTTGCCCATTTTTGAATGGGCTTGTTTGTTTTTTTCCTGTAAATCTTTTTGAGTTCTTTGTAAATTCTGGATATCAGCCCTTTGTCAGATGGGTAAACTGCAAAGATTTTTTCCCATTCTGATGGTTGCCGATTCACTCTAGTGATGGTTGCTTTTCCATGCAGAAGCTGTGGAGTTTTATTAGGTCCCATTTGTCTATTTTTCCTTTTGTTGTCAATGCTTTTGGTGTTTTGGTCATGAAGTCCTTGCCTACTCCTATGTCCTGAATGGTTTTGCCTAGATTTTCTTCTAGGGTTTTTATGGTGTCAGGTCTTATGTTTAAGTCTTTAATCCATCTGGAGTTAATTTTAGTGTAAGGTGTCAGGAAGGGGTCCAGTTTCTGCTTTCTGCACATGGCTAGCCAGTTTTCCCAACACCATTTATTAAACAGGGAATCCTTTCCCCATTGCTGTTTTGTCTGGTTTATCAAAGATTATATGGCTGTAGATATGTTGTGTTGCCTCCGATGACTCTGTTCTGTTCCATTGGTCTATATGTCTGTTTTGGTACCAGTACCATGCTGTTTTGATCACTGTAGCCTTGTAGTATAGTTTGAAGTTTGGTAGTGTGATGCCTCCCGCTGTGTTCTTTTGCTTAGAATTGACTCTAATATGCGGGCTCTTTTGGTTCCATATGAAGTTCATGGTGGTTTTTCCAGTTCTGTGAAGAAATTCAATGGTAGCTTGATGGGATAGCATTGATTGTGTAAATTACTTTGGGCAGTATAGCCATTTTCACGATATTGATTCTTCCTAACCATGAACATGGAATGTTTCTCCATCTGTTTGTGTCCTCTTATTTCGTTGAGCAGTGGTTTGTAGTTTTCCTTAAAGAGGTCCCTTACATTCCTTGTGAGTTGTATTCCTAGGTATTTTATTCTTTGTAGCAATTGTGAATGGCAGTTCGTTCTGATTTGGTTCTCTTTAAGTCTGTTATTGGTGTATAGGAATGCTTGTGATTTTTGCACATTGATTTTATATCCTGAGACTTTGCTGAAGTTGTTATCAGTTGCAGGAGCTTTTGGGCTGAGGTGATGGGGTCTTCTAGGTATACTATCATGTCGTCTGCAAATAGAGACAATTTGGCTTCCACCTTCCTATTTGAATACCCTTTATTTCTTTTTCTTGCCTGATTGCTCTGGCTAGAACTTCCAGTACTATGTTGAATAGGAGTGGTGAGAGAGGGCATCCTTGTCTAGTGCCAGATTTCAAAGGGAATGCTTCCAGTTTTGCCCATTCAGTATGATATTGGCTGTTGGTTTGTCAAATAGCTTTTATTACTTTGAGATATGTTCCATCAATACCAAGTTTATTGAGGGTTTTAGCATAAAGGGCTGTTGAATTTTGTCAAATGCCTTCTCTGCATCAATTGAGATAATCATGTGGTTTTTGTTTTGCTTCTGTTTATGTGGTGAATTACATTTATAGACTTGCATATGTTGAACCAGCCTTGCATCCCTGGATGAATCCTACTTGATCATAGAACGTTTCTCCATCTGTTTGTGTCCTCTCTTATTTCGTTGAGCAGTGGTTTGTAGTTTTCCTTCAAGAGGTCCCTCATATTCCTTGTGAGTTGTATTCCTAGGTATTTTATTCTTTTTGTAGCAATTGTGAATGGCAGTTTTTTCTTGATTTGGTTCTCTTTAAGTCTGTTATTGGTGTATAGGAATGATTGTGATTTTTGCACATTGATTTTATATTCTGAGACTTTGCTGAAGCTGATTATCAGTTTCAGGGGATTTTGGGCTGAGGTGATGGGGTCTTCTAGGTATACTATCATGTCGTCTGCAAATAGAGGCAATTTGGCTTCCACCTTTTCTATTTGAATACCCTTTATTTCTTTTTCTTGCCTGATTGCTCTGGCTAGAACTTCCAGGACTATGAAAAATAGGAGTGGTGAGAGAGGGCATTCTTGTCTCATGCCGTATTTCAAAGGGAATACTTCTAGTTTTTGCCCATTAACTATGATATTGGCTACTGGTTTGTTGCAAATAGCTTTTATTACGTTGAGATAGGTTCCATCAATACCGAGTGTATTGAGAGTTTTTAGCATAAATGGGTGTTGAATTTTGTCAAATGCCTTCTCTGCATCAATTGAGATAATCATGTGGTTTTTGTTTTTGCTTCTGTTTATGTGGTGAGTTACATTTATAGACTTGCATATGTTGAACAAGCCTTGCATTCCTGGGATGAATCCTACGTGATCATGATGGATAAGTTTTTAAATGTGCTATTGCAATCGGTTTGCCAGTATTTTATTGAAGATTGTTGCATCTATGTTCGTCATGGATATTGGCCTGAAGTTTTCTTTTCTTGTTGAGTCTCTGCCGGGTTTTGGTATCAGGATGATATTGGTCTCATAAAATGATTTGGGAAGGGTTCCTCTTTTGATTATTTGGAATAGTTTCAGAAGGAATGGTACCAGATCCTCTTTGTGTGTCTGGTAGAATTCAGCTGTGAACCCATCTGGACCTGGGCTTTTTTGTGTGGTAGGCTCTTAATTGCTGCCTCAACTTCAGACCTTGTTATTGGTCTATTCATAGTTTCGCTTCCTCCTGGTTTAGGCTTGGGAGGACACAGGTCCAGGAATTTATCCATTTCTTCCTGGTTTACTAGTTTATGTGCATAGAGTTGTTTGTAGTATTCTCTGATGATGGTTTGAATTTCTGTGGAATCTGTGGTGATTTCCTTTATCGTTTTTATTGCATCTATTTGGTTGTTCTCTTTCTTTTTATCAGTCTGGCTAGTGGTCTGTCTATTTTGTTGATCTTTTCAAAAACCAGCTCTTGGATTTATTGATTTTTGAAGGGTTTTCTTGTCTCTATCTCCTTCAGTTCTGCTCTGATCTTAGTTATTTCTTGTCTTGGCTAGGTTTTGAGCTTTTGATCTTGCTCCTCTAGCTCTTCAATTTTGATGATAGGGTGTCAATTTTGGATCTCTCCACTCTTCTCATGTGGGCACTTATTGCTATATATTTTCCTCTACAGACTGCTTTAAATGTGTCCCAGAGATTCTGGCATGTTGTGTCTTCATTCTCGTTGGTTTCAAAGAACTTTATTTCTGCCTTCATTTCATTGTTTATCCAATCAACATTCAAGAGCCAGTTGTTCAGTTTCCATGAAGCTGTGTGGTTCTGAGTTATTTTCTGAATTCTGAGTTCCAACTTGATTGCACTATGGTCTGAGAGATTGTTATGATTTCAGTTGTTTTGCATTTGCTGAGGAGTGCTTTACTTCCTATTATGTGGTCAATTTTGGAGTAGGTGTGATGTGGTGCTGAGAAGAATGTATATTCTGTGGATTTGGGGTGAGAGTTCTGTAAATGTCTATCAGGTTTGCTTGTTCCAGGTCTGAGTTCAAGTCCTGGATATCCTTGTTAATTTTCTGTCTGTTTGATCTGTCTGATATTGACAGTGGAGTGTTAAAGTCTCCCACTATTATTGTGTGGGAGTCTAAGTCTCTTTGTAAGTCATTAAGAACTTGCCTTATATATCTGGGTGCTCCTACATTGGGTCCATATATATTTAGAATCGTTAGCTCTTCTTGTTGTATCGATCCTTTTACCATTATGTAATGACCTTCTTTGTCCCTTTTGATCTTTGTTGCTTTAAAGTCTATTTTATCAGAGATGAGAATTGCAACTCCTGCTTTTTTGCTCCATTTGCTTGGTAAATCTTCCTCCATCCTTTATTTTGAGCCTTTGTGTATCTTGCATGTGAGGTGGGTTTCTGGATACAGCACACCGATGGGTTTTGGTTTTTTATCCAATTTGCCAGTCTGTGTCTTTTGATTGGTGCATTTAGCCCATTTACATTTAGGGTTAATATTGTTATGTGAATTTGATACTGCCATTTTGATGCTAGCTGGCTGTTTTGCCCATTGGTTCATGTAGATTCTTCATTTTGTTGATGCTCTTTAGCATTTGGTATGCTTTTAGGATGGCTGGTACTGGTTGTTTCTTTCTATGTGTAGTGCCTCTTCAGGAGCTCTTGTAAAGCAGGCCTAGTGGTGACAAAACTCTGAGTACTTGCTTGTTCATGAAGGATTTTATTTTTCCTTCACTTATGAAGCTCAGTTTGGCTGGATATGAAATTCTGGGTTGAAAGTTCTTTTCTTTAAGGATGTTGAATATTGGCCCCCACTCTCTTCTGGCTTGTAGAGTCTCTGCCAGAGATCTGCTGTGAGTCTGATGGGCTTCCCTTTGTGGGTGACCCGACCTTTCTCTCTGGCTGCCCTTAGTATTTTCTCCTTCATTTCAACCCTGGTGAATCTGACGATTATGTGCCTTGGGGTTGCTCTTCTTGGAGTATCTTTGTGGTGTTCTCTGTATTTCCTGGAGTTGAGTATTGACCTGTCTTGCTAGGTTGGGGAAATTTTCCTGGATAATATCCTGAAGAGTGTTTTCCAGCTTGATTCATTCTCTATCACATTCTGGTACACCTATCAAACGTAGGTTGGGTCTCTTCACATAGTCCCACATTTCTTGGAGATTTTGTTCATTCCTTTTTGTGCTTTTTCTTTAATCTTGGTTTCTCGTTTTATTTCATTGAGTTGATCTTCAACTTCTGATATTCTTTCTTCTGCTTGGTCAATTCGGCTGTTGAAACTTGTGCATGCTTCGAAGTTCTGTGTTGTGTTTTTCAGCTCCTTCAATTCATTCATATTCTCTCTAAGTTGTCCATTCTTGTTATCAATTCCTTGAATCTTTTTCAAATCTTTTTCAAGGTTCTTAGTTTCTTTGCACTGATTTAGAACATGTTCTTTTAGCTCACTGAAGTTCTCATTATCCACTTTCTGAAGTCTGATTCCGTCATTTTCACACTTCATTCTCCGTCCAGCTTTGTTCCCTTGCTGGTGAGGAGTTTTGGTCCTTTTTGGAGGTGAGGTGTTTTGGTTTGGGTGTTTTCCTCCTTTTTGCTGGTTTCTTCCATCTTTATGGATTTATCCACCTGTCGTCTTAGTAGTTGCTGATTTTTCAATTGGGTCTCTGTGTGGATGAGATTGTTGATGATGAAGTATTTCTGTTACTTAGTTTTCCTTCTAATGGTCTAGCCCTCTGCTGTATGAGTGCTGAGGTCACTCCAGGCCCTGCTTGTCTGGGGTATACCTGTAGCAGCTGTGGAACAGTGAGGATGCTACCAGTTTCTTCTTCTGCTGTCTTTGTTCCAGAATGATGCCCACCAAATGTCAGTCTGATTAGTCCTTTTTGGGTGACTCTTTGGATATACAGGGTCAGGGAGCTGCTTGAGGAGACAGTCTGTGCTTTATAGGAGCTCAGTGCTGAGCTGTGAGCTCCGTTGTTCATTCAGGGTTGTTGGGAGGTTGTTTATGTCTGCTGCAACAGAACTCATAAAACACCACCCTTTTTCCCCTTAGATGCTCTGTCTCAGGAGTTGGGGCTTTCTTTATGAGTATCTGTTGCACTGTCCTGCCCACTAGGTGGCAGTCTATTCACTATTTGCCTGCAGGCTCTGCCCTGCTAGCGTGGGTCCCCTGTTGCTGCTGGGCTCCCTTCTGCTGTGGTGCCTCCTGCCCTTGGGAGTCTCTCTGTTATGGCAGGTTGCCTCCGGCAATGGCAGGCTGCGTCAGCCCTGGGCGGTACTTCAGTGGGGTGGATTGCGTCAGCAATGGTGGCAGACCCTCCCTCACCAGGCTGCACCTGTCCTAGATATGCCAGCAGCAAAACTCTCAGCCCCAAGCCTCCAGTCGCTGCCCTGCTTGTCCCCGTGAGGTGGGACCCGCTGAGCCGATCACCCAGCTCCCTGCCTCAGAGTCCATCCTCTCTCTCTCTCTTCCTCTCCCCAAGCTGAAGGTCGACTCTCTCACTGGCGCCCCAGTAGCCTGCTGATAGGGCACTGGGATCTGTGATCTCCGTGCTGCTGCCCACTGCAGCTCAGATCACGCTTCCCAGGAATCTCCTGGTCTGGCTCATTGTCCAAGTCCTGCTCAATCAGATGGACATGCCAATCTGCCCTTCCAAATCTCAGATTGCCGGTTTAACAGGGCACCCAGACCGTGCCGGGTGCCCTCAGCCCTGTGGTGCCAGCCAAACCGCAGATGACCTGCTGCGCTGCATGCTGTGGTCTCTCCACACCTGGGACTTTTTGACGTTCTCTGTGGGCGTGGTCTGTCCAAGAATGCGGCTAGGACACCCTCTGTGCCTTCACTGAGAGCTGCAATTCTGAGTCGCCTCTATGATGCCATCTTGGAAGCCAGAAGTGTATTTCAACAAAGCACACACTAAGAGGCTCAGTGAATTATACACAACTGGGGAAGGAATAGGAGTCAATTTTATCTGGTCTCTCCCTCAGAGATTCATTGAATAATGCACTGCTGTGGAATAGTCAGGAGCCTAATTGATATAGCTACTCATTCAGAGCCTCTGTGAGTAACATGCACCTCAGGAATATTTAGGTGTCTATTTTATATTACCACTAATTCAACGCCTTAGTGTATAATGCATAGCATACCTGGGGAGTACTCTGCAATCTATTTCATATGGACACTCTTTCATCACCTCATTGAATAATGCACACCGGTTGAATATTCAGGATTCTATCTCATGTACACTCATTCAGACTTTCACTGAGTAACACACACATTTGGAATAGTGAGGATTGTGTTTCATATGGTCATTCATTGATAGCCTCACTGAAGAGTACACACCTGTGGAATAGTCAGGAGACTATTTTATATAGCCACTCATTCAGACCCTCAATGAATCATGCACGCCTGAGGAGTACTGAGACTTGTTTTCAAATGACCCTTTATTCAAAGCCTCAGTGAATAATACACACCTGGGGAATATTCAAGGGTTTATTTTATATGGTCACTCATTCAGCTTCAGTGAATGACACACACTTGGAGAATAATCAAGATCCTATTTCAAAGGACCAGCATTGAGAGCCAAACTGAATAATGCACACATTGGGAATAGGGAGGAATCTGACAGGAGCAAACTTTCAGAGCCTCAGTGAATAATAAACCCCAGGGGAATACTGAGGAGTCTTTTTAATATTGCCGCTCATTCACAGCCTCTCAAAGTAGTGCAAGTTTGGGGAATTGTCAGAAATTTATTCAGAATGGTCACTCCTTTAGAGAGTCAGTGAAAAATACACACCTAGGGAATAGTGAGGATTATATTTCCAATGGCCACACATTCAGAGCCTCAGTGAATAATGCACACGTAATGAATAGTCAGGAATCTATTTCCTATGTCCACTCTTTCAGAGTCTCACTGAATAACTCACCCCTGTGGAGTACTGAGGGGTCTATTTCACATGGACACTCATTTTGAGCCTCAGTGAATAACACACACCTGGGTAATAGCCAAAAGTTTATTTCTTCAGGCAAATCATTCGGATCCTCAGTGAATTATACACACATGGAAAGTAGTCAGGCTTCTACTTCATATTGCTCCTGATTCAAAGCCTAAGTGAACAATGGACACCTGTTGAGTCCTCAGGAATGTATGTCATATGGCCACTCATTCAGCAACTCACTGGTGGGGAATAGTTGGGATTCTATTTAATATGGACACCCATTTTGAGACTCACTGAGTATCTTACACCTGTATAATAGTGAGGAGTCTATTTTATATCGCCATTCCTTCTAAGCCTCACTGAGTAATACACACCTGGAAAATTGTGAGGAGTCTATTTCGTATGGCTTGCATTCAAAGCCTCATTGAATAATGCAGACCTGGAGAAAAATTTGGAGTCTATTTCATATGGCCATTCATTCAGAGCTTTGGTAAATAATTTACAAAATGTGGAGTAGCAAGGTGTCTATTTCCTTTGGCCACACATTGAGAACCTCAGCAAATCACACACACCTCTGGAATAGAAAGGATTCTACTTCACACGGTTCCTCATTCAATGCTCGTGAGAATAAAACACACCTGAAAAAAAAATCAGAAATCTATTTCACATTGCCTCCAACTCATAGTCTCAGTGAATAATCCACACCTGGAGAATAGTCAGCAATCTTCTTAACGGGGCTACTTTTTCATAACCGCCCTTAATAATGCACACATGGCGGATATTCAGAAGTCTGTTTCACATGGCCACTGACTCAAAGCCTCTGTGAATAATGCATACGTAGGGAATACTCGGCAATCTATTTCATATGGACACTCATTCAGCACCTTAGTGAATAATGCACACCGGGGGGATAGTCAGGATTCTATTTCTTATGGTCACTCATTTAGACCTTCACTGAAAAATGCACACCATTGGAATAGTCAGGATTCTCTTTCATGTGGTCACTCATTCAAAGCTTCACTGAAGGGTATACACCTGTGGAATAGTCAGAAGTCTATTTCATATTTCCACTCATTCAGAGCAGCAGTGAAGAATGCACACCAGGGGAGTACTGAGGATTCTATTTCAAATGACCCCTCATACAGAGCCTCAGTGAATAACACACACCTGTGGAATAGTCAGAAGTGTATTTCAATTCACCACATATATAGAAGCTCAGTGAATAATACACATTTAGGGAACTTTCAGGAGACAATTCCATCTGGCCTCTCATGCAGAGCTTCACTGAATAATGCACTCCTGTGGAGTAGTCAGCAGCCTAATTGATATAGCCATTCATTCAGAGCCTCTCTGAGTAATAAGCTCCTTGCGGATATTCAGGATTTTTTTTAATATGGTCATTCAGAGCCCCACTGAGTGGTACATAGCTGTGGAATATTTATATGGCCACTAATTTAGAATCTCATGGAGTAATGCACACTGATGCATAAGTGAGAATTCTCTTTTATATGGCCTCTTATTCAGAGCCTCACTGAATAATACACACCTATGGAATTGTCAAGAGTCTATTTCATACTGTCACTCATTCAGAGCCTCAGTGAATAATGCACACCTAAAGAGTAGTGAGGATTCTTCTGTAAATAATAGACACCTGGGGAATAGTCACTGGTCTATTGTATATGGGCACTGATTCAGAGAATCACTGAATGATACATACCTGGGGAATAGTCAAGATTCTATTTTATATAACCAGACATTGACAGCCAAGTAGAATAATGCACACCTTGGGAATAGTCAGGTATCTTCTTCATAAAAACACTTTTTCAGAACCTCAGTGAATAATGCACACCTGGGAAAATGTCAGGAGGCTGTTTGCCATTACCACTCATTACAAGCCTCAGTGAATAATGCACATCTGTGGAGTACTGAGGAGACTAATTCATATCACCCCAATTCTGAGACTCCTTGAATAATGCTCACATAGGGAACAGTCATGAATCTATTTCATACGGTCACTCAGTAGGACCCCCACGGAATAATACACAACTGGAAAATAGTCTGGAGTCTATTTTATATGGCCACTCAGAGAATTAATGAATAATTCAGACTTGGAGAATACTCAGGAGTCTATTTTACATGGCCGACAATTCAGATCCACAATGAATAATGCACACCAAGGTAATAATCAAGAGCCTCTTTCATATGGCCACTTATTCAGTTCCTCACTGAATGATACACACCTGAGGAATCGTCAGAATTATATTCCATACTACCACTCATTCAGAGCCATGTTGAATAATTCACAAAGTGGCAATAGTCAGAAATCTAGTTCATATAACCTCTTATTCTTGGCCTCACTGAATAATACACACCTAAGGGAGTAACAAAAGTATATTCAGTATGGACACTCACACGGAACCTCTTTGAATAATGCACACATGGAGAATAATTAGGAGTCTATATCATATGGCTACATATTCAGACAGTCAGTGTATAATGTGCACATGTGGAGTAATAAGGAGTCTGATTCATATGGACACTCATTCACAGCCTCACTAAATATTGCACACTTGTGATATCATCTGGAGTATATTTTATATGGCCACTCATTTTGAGATTCACTGAATAATACACACCTGAGTAATAGCCAGGAGTTTCTTTCCTCAGGCCAATTATTCAGAGGCTCAGTGAATTATACACACCTGGGAAAGTCAGGAGTCTCCTTTATATTGCTCCTCATTCAAAGCCTAAGTGAACAATGAACACCTGTTGAGTTATCAGGAATGTATATCATATGGATACTCATTTAGCACCTCACTGAATGATACACACGTGGGGAAAAGTCGGGATTCTATTTAATAAGAACACCCATTTTAGGATTCACTGAGTAATCTACACCTGTAATATTGTGAGGAGTCTATTTCATATCGCCCCTCCTTCCGAGTCTCACTGAATAGTACGCACCTCGGGAATTCACAGGAGTCTGTTTTGTATGGCCTTCATTCAGAGCCTCTTTGAATAATAGAAACCTGGAGAAAAAATTGGAGTCTCTTTAACATGGCCATTCATTCAGAGCCTCGGTGAATAATGTACAAATGTGGAGTATCTAGATGTCTATTTCCTTTGGCCACACATTTAGAACCTCAGCGAAACATAAACTCCTCTGGAATAGACAGAAGTCTATTTCACACGGCTCCTCATTCCGTGCCCATGTGAATAAAACTCATCTGAAGAATAATCAAGAGTCTATTTCACATTGCCTCCAATTCATAGCCTCAGTGAAAAATCCAAACCTGGGGAAGAGTCAGCATTCTTTTTAATAGGGCTATGTTTTCAGAACCTCCACTAATAATGCACACATGGGGGATACTCAGAAGTCTCTGTCACATGGCTGCTGATTCACAGCCTCGTGAATAATGCATATCTTGGAGTACTCAACAATCTATTTTATCTGACACTCTTCGAGCACCTCAGTGAATAATGCTAATGGATAATTTTCATGATTCTATTTTATATGGTCACTCACTTCAGACCTTCACTGAATAAACAATACACGTTTGGAATAGTCAGATTCTCTTTCATATGGCCACCATTCATAGTCACTGATTGGTACACACCTGTGAAATAGGAGTGTATTTCATATATTCACACATTCAGATCCGTGTGAATAATGCACACCTGGGGAATAATCAGAGTCTGCTTAAGATGACCACTCATTCAGAGCCTCAGTGCATAATGCAGGCCTGTGGAGTAGAGAAGACTAATTCATATCACCTTCACCAATTTGGAGACTAGTGCCTAATGCACACATGCTGGGGAACAGACAGAAATCTATTTCATATGGTCACCAGTTGGAACCCCACGGAATAATACACAACTGCAGAATAGTCAGGTGTCTATTTCACATTGCCTCCAATTCATAGCCTCAGTGAAAATCCAAACCTGGGGAAGAGTCAGCATTCTTTTTAATAGGGCTATGTTTTCAGAACCTCCACTAATAATGCACACATGGGGGATACTCAGAAGTCTCTGTCACATGGCTGCTGATTCACAGCCTCCGTGAATACTGCATATCTTGGGAGTACTCAACAATCTATTTTATCTGGACACTCTTCGAGCACCTCAGTGAATAATGCGCACCTGGATAATTTTCATGATTCTATTTTATATGGTCACTCACTTAGACCTTCACTGAATAATACACACGTTTGGAATAGTCAGGATTCTCTTACATATGGCCACCCATTCATAGCCTCACTGATTGGTACACACCTGTGAAATAGGAGTGTATTTCATATATTCACACATTCAGATCCGCAGTGAATAATGCACACCTGGGGAATAATCAGGAGTCTGCTTAAGATGACCACTCATTCGGAGCCTCAGTGCATAATGCAGGCCTGTGGAGTACGGAGAAGACTAATTCATATCACCACCAATTCTGAGACTACCTGCCTAATGCACACATGGGGAACAGACAGAAATCTATTTCATATGGTCACTCAGTTGGAACCCCACGGAATAATACACAACTGCAGAATAGTCAGGTGTCTATTTTATAAGGCCACTCAGAGAATCACTGACCAATTCAGACTTGGGGAATACTCAGGAGTCTATTTCACATGGCCAATAATTCAGAGTCACAGTGAATAATGCACACCAGGGTATTAGTCAGGGGCCTCTTTTATATGGCCATTCAATCAGTGCCTCACTGAATGATACACACCTGGGGATTAATCAGGACTCTATTCCATACTACCACACATTCAGAAACTTATTGAATAATTTACAAAGGGGCAATAGTCAGGAGTCAACTTTATATGGCCTCTCATTCAGTGATTCAGTGAATAATGAACTCCTATGGGGTAGTTCAGATGCTGTTTATGATAGCCACAAATTAAGTGCCTCCATGAATGTTACACACCTGGATGACAGTCAGGGGTCTATTTCATAGGACCTCCCATCTGGGCCTCACTGAAGAATACACACCGGGAAAGTGTCAGGATTCTCTTTGGTATGCACACTCATACAGGACCTTTTTGAATAATGCACACATGAAGAATAATTAGGAGTCTATATCACATGGCTACTCATTCAGACAATCAGTGAATAACGCACACATGTGGAGTAATAAGGAGTCTGTTTCATATGGCCACTCTTTCACAGCCTCACTGAGTATTACACACTTGTGATATAGTCTGAAGTTTATTTCTTATGGCCACTCATTTAGAGCCTCACTGAATAATGCACACCAGGTAAAAGAAGACTATTTCATATGGAAACTCATTCAGAACTTCACTGAATATTACATTCCTGGGAAATTGCCCAGAGACTTTTTCTTTTAATTTTTATTGCATTATAGGTTTTGGGGTACATGTGCAGAACGTGAAAGATAGTTGCACAGGTACACACATGGCAGTGTGTTTTGCTGCCTTCCTCCCCTTCATCCACACTTGGTATTTATCCCCAGGCTATCCCCCCACAGCACCCCCGCTGTCCCTCCCCCATTTCCCCCAACAGTCCCCAGTGTATAGTAGACTGCCTCTCTGTGTCCATGTGTTCTCATTTTTCTCACCCACCTATGAGTGAGTATATGCAGTATTTCTTTTTCTGTTCTTGTGTCAGTTTGCTGAGAATGATGTTCTCTAGATTAATCCATGTCCTTGCAAAGGACACAAACTCATCATTTTTGATTGCTGCATAATATTCCATGGTGTATATGTGCCACATTTTCCCAGTCCAGTCTATCATCCATGGGCATTTGGGTTGGTTCCAGGTCTTTGCTATTGTAAACAGTGCTGCAATGAACATTCGTGTGCATGTGTCCTTATAGTAGAACGATTTATAGTCTTTTGGATAGATACCCAGTAATGGGATTTCTGGGTCAAATGGAATTTCTATTTCTAGGTCCCTGAGGAATCGCCACACTGTCTTCCACAATGGTTGAACTAATTTACACTCCCACCATCAGTGTAAGAGTGTTCCTATTTCTCCACATCCTCTCCAGCATCTGCTGTCTCCAGATATTTTAATGATTGTCATTCTAACTGGTGTGAGATGATATCTCAATGTGGTTTTGATTTGCATCTCTCTAATGACCAATGATGATGAGCACTTTTTTATATGTTTGTTGGCCTCATGTATGTCTTCTTTTGTAAAGTTTCTGTTCATATCCTTTGCCCATTTTTGAATGGGCTTGTTTGTTTGTTTTCTGTAAATCTGTTTGAGTTCTTTGTAAATTCTGGATATCAGCCCTTTGTCAATTCTGGATATCAGCCCTTTGTCAGATGATTTTTCCCATTCTGATGGTTGCCGATTCACTCTAGTGACTGTTTCTTTTGCCGTGCAGAAGCTGTGGAGTTTGATTAGGTCCCATTTTTCTATTTTGGCTTTTGTTGCCAATGCTTTTGGTGTTTTGGTCATGAAGTCCTTGCCTACTTCTATGTCCTGAATGGTTTTGCCTAGATTTTCTTCTAGGAGTTCTTATGGTGTCAGTCTTATGTTTAAGTCTTTAATCTGTCTGGAGTTAATTTTAGTGTAAGGTGTCAGGAAGGGGTCCAGTTTCTGCTTTCTGCACATGGCTAGCCAGTTTTCTAACACCATTTATTAAACAGGGAATTCTTTCCCCATTGCTTCTTCTTGTCAGGTTTATCCAAGATTATATGGTTGTAGATATGTTGTGTTGCCTTCGATGTCTCTGTTCTGTTCCATTGGTCTATATCTCTGTTTTGCTACCAGTACCATGCTGTTTTGATTACTGTATCTTTGTAGTATAGTTTGAAGTCTGGTAGTGTGATGCCTCCCGCTGTGTTCTTTTGCTTGAATTGACTTGGCTATGTGGGCTCTCTTTGGTTCCATATGAAGTTCATGGTGGTTTTCCAGTTCTGTGAAGAAATTCAATGGTAGTTTGATGGGGATAGCATTGATTGTGTAAATTACTTTGGGCAGTATAGCCATTTTCATGATATTGATTCTTCCTAACCACGAGCATGGAATGTTTTTCCATCTGTTTGTGTCCTCTCTTATTTCGTTGAGCAGTGGTTTGTAGTTTTCCTTAAAGAGGTCCCTTACATTCCTTGTGAGTTGTATGCCTAGGTGTTTTATTTTCTTTGTAGCAATTGTGAATGGCAGTTCGTTCTTGATTTGGTTCTCTTTAAGTCTGTTATTGGTGTATAGGAATGCTTGTGATTTTGCACATTGATTTTATATCCTGAGACTGCTGAGTTGCTTATCAGTTTCAGGAGCTTTTGGGCTGAGGTAATGGGGTCTTCTAGGTATACTATTATGTCTGCAAATAGAGACAATTTGGCTTCTTTCCTATTTCAATACCCTTTATTTCTTTTTCTGTTCTTGTGTCAGTTTGCTGAGAATGATGTTCTCAGATTCATCCATGTCCTTACAAAGGACACAAACTCATCATTTTTGATTGCTGCATAATATTCCATGGTGTATATGTGCCACATTTTCCCAGTCCAGTCTATCATCCATGGGCATTTGGGTTGGTTCCAGGTCTTTGCTATTGTAAACAGTGCTGCAATGAACATTCGTGTGCATGTGTCCTTATAGTAGAACGATTTATAGTCTTTTGGATAGATACCCAGTAATGGGATTTCTGGGTCAAATGGAATTTCTATTTCTAGGTCCCTGAGGAATCGCCACACTGTCTTCACAATGGTTGAACTAATTTACACTCCCACCATCAGTGTAAGAGTGTTCCTATTTCTCCACATCCTCTCCAGCATCTGCTGTCTCCAGATATTTTAATGATTGTCATTCTAACTGGTGTGAGATGATATCTCAATGTGGTTTTGATTTGCATCTCTCTAATGACCAATGATGATGAGCACTTTTTTATATGTTTGTTGGCCTCATGTATGTCTTCTTTTGTAAAGTTTCTGTTCATATCCTTTGCCCATTTTTGAATGGGCTTGTTTGTTTGTTTTCTGTAAATCTGTTTGAGTTCTTTGTAAATTCTGGATATCAGCCCTTTGTCAATTCTGGATATCAGCCCTTTGTCAGATGCGTAAACTGCAAAGATTTTTTCCCATTCTGATGGTTGCCGATTCACTCTAGTGACTGTTTCTTTTGCCGTGCAGAAGCTGTGGAGTTTGATTAGGTCCCATTTGTCTATTTTGGCTTTTGTTGCCAATGCTTTTGGTGTTTTGGTCATGAAGTCCTTGCCTACTTCTATGTCCTGAATGGTTTTGCCTAGATTTTCTTCTAGAGTTCTTATGGTGTCAGCCCTTATGTTTAAGTCTTTAATCTGTCTGGAGTTAATTTTAGTGTAAGGTGTCAGGAAGGGGTCCAGTTTCTGCTTTCTACACATGGCTAGCCAGTTTTTCTAACACCATTTATTAAACAGGGAATTCTTTCCCATTGCTTCTTTTGTCAGGTTTATCAAAGATTATATGGTTGTAGATATGTTGTGTTGCCTCGATGCTCTGTTCTGTTCCATTGGTCTATATCTCTGTTTTGCTACCAGTACCATGCTGTTTTGATTACTGTATCTTTGTAGTATAGTTTGAAGTCTGGTAGTGTGATGCCTCCCGCTGTGTTCTTTTTGCTTGGAATTGACTTGGCTATGTGGGCTCTCTTTTGGTTCCATATGAAGTTCATGGTGGTTTTTTCCAGTTCTGTGAAGAAATTCAATGGTAGTTTGATGGGGATAGCATTGATTGTGTAAATTACTTTGGGCAGTATAGCCATTTTCATGATATTGATTCTTCCTAACCACGAACATGGAATGTTTCTCCATCTGTTTGTGTCCTCTCTTATTTCGTTGAGCAGTGGTTTGTAGTTTTCCTTAAAGAGGTCCCTTACATTCCTTGTGAGTTGTATTCCTAGGTATTTTATTTTCTTTGTAGCAATTGTGAATGGCAGTTCGTTCTTGATTTGGTTCTCTTTAAGTCTGTTATTGGTGTATAGGAATGCTTGTGATTTTTGCACATTGATTTTATATCCTGAGACTTTGCTGAAGTTGCTTATCAGTTTCAGGAGCTTTTGGGCTGAGGTGATGGGGTCTTCTAGGTATACTATCATGTCGTCTGCAAATAGAGACAATTTGGCTTCCATCTTTCCTATTTCAATACCCTTTATTTCTTTTTCTTGCCTGATTGCTCTGGCTAGAACTTCCAGTACTATGTTGAATAGGAGTGGTGAGAGAGGGCATCCTTGTCTAGTGCCAGATTTCAAAGGGAATGCTTCCAGTTTTGCCCATTAAGTATGATATTGGCTGTTGGTTTGTCGTAAATAGCTTTTATTACTTTGAGGTATGTTCCATCAATACCAAGTTTATTGAGGGTTTTAGCATAAAGAGCTGTTGAATTTTGTCAAATGCCTTCTCTGCATCAATTGAGATAATCATGTGGCTTTTGTTTATGGTTCTGTTTATGTGGTGAATTACATTTATAGACTTGTGTATGTTGAACCAGCCTTGCATCCCCGGGATGAATCCTACTTGATCATGATGGGTAAGTTTTTTAATGTGCTGTTGCAATCGATTAGCCAGTATTTTATTGAAGATTTTTGCATCTATGTTCATCATGGATATTGGCCTGAAGTTTTCTTTTCTTGTTGAGTCTCTGCCGGGTTTTGGTATCAGGATGATGTTGGTCTCATAAAATGATTTGGGAAGGGTTCCCTTTTTTTGGATTACTTGGAATTGTTTCAGAAGGAATGGTACCAGATTCTCTTTGTGTGTCTGGTAGAATTCAGCTGTGAATTTCTCTGGACCTCGGCTTTTTTTGTGTGGCAGGCTCTTAATTGCTGCCTCAACTTCAGACCTTGTTATTGGTCTATTGTTTTCTCAGGCCAAACATTCACAGGCTCAGTGAATTATACACACCTGACAAATAGGATTCTACTTCACACTGCTCCTCATTTAAAACCTAAGTGAACAATTAACACCTGTTGAGTTCTCAGGAATGTATATCATATGGCCACTCATTCAGCACCTCACTGAATGATACACACGTGGTGAAAAGCTTGAATTCTATTTAATAAGAACATCTATTTTGGGACTCACTGAATAAGTTATATCTGTAAAATAGTGAAGAGTCTATTTTATATTGCCCCTAATTCCGAGTCTTTCTGATTAATACGCACCTGGGGAATTCTCAGAAGTCTGTATCATATGGCCTTCATTCAGAGCCTCATTGAATAATGCAAACCTGGTAAAAAAAATTTGGAGTCTCTTTTACATGGCCATTCATTCAGAGCGCCAGAGAATAATGTACACATGTGGAGTAGTCAAGTGTCTATTTTATTTGGCCACACATTGAGAACCTCAGCGAATTATACACTCTTCCGGAATAGACAGAAGTCTATTTCACAAGGTTCCTCATTCAGTGCCCGTGTGAATAAAACACAACTGAAAAGTAATCAGGAGTCTATTTCACATTGCCTCCATTTCATAGCTTCAGTGAATAATCCAAACCTGGGGAAGAGTCAGCAATCTTTTTATTTTATTATATTATTTATTTATTTATTTTTAATTTTTTTAAAATTTTTATTGCATTATAGGTTTGGGGGTACATGTGCAGAGTGTGCAAGATAGTTGCATAGGTACACACATGGCAGTGTGCTTTGCTGCCTTCCTCCCCTTCACCCACACTTGGCATTTAACCCCAAGCTATCCCTCCCGAGCCCCCCCCACTGTCCCTCCCCCATCCCCCAATAGACCCCAGTGTGTAGTAGACCCCCTCCCTGTGTCCATGTGTTCTCATTTTTCTCACCCGCCTATGAGTGAGAATATGCAGTATTTGTTTTTCTGTTCTTGTGTCAGTTTGCTGAGAATGATGTTCTCCAAATTCATCCATGTGTTTACAAAGGACATAAACTCATCATTTTTGATTGCTGCATAATATTCCATGTTGTATATGTGCCACATTTTCCCAGTCCAGTCTATCATCGATGGGAATTTGGGTTGGTTCCAGGTCTTTGCTATTGTAAACAGTGCGGCAATGAACATTCGTGTGCATGTGTCCATTTATAGTCCGCAATCTTTTTAATAGGGCTTTGTTTTCAGAACCTCCATTAATAATGCACAAATGGGGGATATTCAGAAGTCTATTTTACATGGCCATAGATTCACAGCCTCCGTGAATACTGCATATCTAGGGAGTACTCAGAAATCTATTTCATCTGGACAATCTTTCAGCACCTCAGTGAATAATGCACACCTGGAAAATATTCATGATTCTATTTCATATGGTCACTCATTTAGAACTTTACTGAATAATGCACACGTTTGGAATAGTCAGGATTCTCTTGCATATAGCCACTCATTCATAGCCTCACTGAATGGTACACACCTGTGAAATAGGAGTCTATTTCATATATTCACTCATTCATATCTGCAGTAAATAATGAACACCTGAGAAACAATCAGGAGTCTTTTAAACTTGACCCCTCATTTAGAGCCTCAGTGCATATGCAGGTCTGTGGAGTACTGAGGAGACTAACTGATATCACCGCCAATTCTGAGACTCCCTGCATAATGCACACTTGAGAAACAGACAGAAGTCTATTTCATATGGTCAATCAGAAGGACCCCCCCCAAAAAATAATACACAACTGTGGAATAATCAGGAGTCTATTGTATAAGGCCACTCAGAGAATCACTGAATAATGCAGACTTGGGAAATACTTAGGATTCTATTTCACATGACCAATAATTCAGAATCACAGTGGATAATGCACACCAGGGTATTAGTCAGGGGCCTCTTACATATGGCCACTGAATCAGTGCCTCACTGAATGATACACACCTGGAGAATCATCAGGACTCTATTCCATAGTACCACTCATTCAGAGCCTTATTGAATAATTCACAAAGTGGCAATAGTCAGGAGTCTACTTTATATGGCCTCTCATTCAGTGCTTCAGTGAATAATAAACGCCTATGTGGTAGTGAGGATGCTGTTTAAGATATCCACGAATTAAGTGCCTCCCTGAATGTTATGCACCTGGGTGACAGTAAGAATTCTATTTAATAGAAACTCTTATTCTGGGCCTCATTGAAGAATACACACCTGGGGGAGTGTCAGGATTCTATTTGGTATGCACACTCATACAGAACCTCTTTCAATAATGCACACATGGAGAATAATTAGGAGTCTATGTCACATGGTTACTCAGTCAGACAATCAGTAAGTAATGCACACATGTGGAGTAATAAGGAGTCTGTTTAATATGGCCACTTTTTCACAGCCTCACTGAGTATTACACAATTGTGATATGGTCTGGAGTTTATTTCTTTTTTTTTTTAATTTTTATTGCATTTTAGGTTTGGGGGTACATGTGCAGAATGTGCAAGATAGTTGCATAGGTACACACATGGCAGTGTGTTTTGCTGCCTTCCTCCCCTTCATTCACACTTGGCATTTATCCCCAGGCTATCCCTCCCCAGCCCCACCCCCCGCTGTCCCTCCTTCATTTCCCCCAATAGACCACAGTGTGTAGTAGACCCCCTCCCTGTGTCCATGTGTTCTCATTGTTCTCACCTGCCTATGAGTGAGAATATGCAGTATTTCTTTTTCTGTTCTTTTTTCAGTTTGCTGAGAATGATGTTTTCCAGATTCATCCATGTCCTTACAAAGGACACAAACTCATCATTTTTGATTGCTGCATAATATTCCATGATGTATATGTGGAGTTTATTTTTTATGGCCACTCATTCAGAGCCTCATTGTATAATGTACACCAGGTAAAAGAAGACTGTTTCATATGAAACTCATTCAGAACATCACTGAATATTACATTCCTGGGGAATTGTCAGGAGTCTATTTCATATGGCCACTGTTTCACAGCTTCATGGAATAATGCACACCTGTGGAATAGTCAAAAGTCTCATTCATATGGCGACTCATTGAGAACCTCACTAAATGTACTCACTTAGGGAAATAGGATTCTGTTTTATTCCATTATTGAGATTCTCACTAAATAACACTCACAAGAAGAATAGTCAGGAGTCTCTTTCATTTGGCATCTCATTTGAAGTGTCACTGAATAATGTGGAGTAGTCAGGAGTCTGTTTCATAAAGCCACATATTACGAGCCTCAGTGAATCATACACCTGTGGGATAGTAAGCAATCTAATTAATATGGACACTTATTCTAAGCCTCACTGAATAATATACACCTGGAGAATAATTTGGAGTCTACTTCTGATGGACAGTCATTCAGAGCCCCAGTGAATAATATGCACCTGTGTGATAGCCAGGAGTCTATTTTATTTGGACACTCATTTATAGCCTCAGTGGATGATAAGCATCTGTGGAATAGTCAGGAGTCTATATCATATGGCCACTCATTCAGAGCCTCAGTGAATAATACACACTTGGAGAATAGTCAAGAATCTATTTTATATGGCCACTCTTTCAGCACCTCACTGAGTGATACGGACCTGGGGAATAGTCAGGACAGTTTCCTGTGAACACTCATTGAGAGCCTCACTGCATAATGCATAGCTGTGGAATAGGGAGGCGTCTACTTCATTTGGCCATTCTTTCAGCACCTCAGTGAATTATAAACACCTGGGGAACAGTGAGGTGTCTATTTTATGTGGCAACTCATTCAGAGCCTCATGGAATAGTGCACACCTGGAGAATTCTAAAGTGTCTATTTAAAATAGCAATGAATTCAGAGACTGTGAATAACACACACCTGGAAAGTAGTGAGAAATCTATTCCAATGACCACATATTCAGAGCTTTAATGAATAATGCACAGCTGGAGAAAAATCAGGAGTCTATTGCTTAAGACCACTCATTCAGCCCCTCAGTGAATAATGCACTTCTGTCGAGTACTGAGGGGTGTGTTTCATGTGGCCACTCATTTCGAGCCTGAATGAATAGTGCACACCTGGGAAAAAGTCAGGAGTGTATTTCACATGGCCACTCATTCAGAGGCTCAGTGAGTAATTCATACATTTTGTGTACTCAGGAGTCTCTTGCCTATGGTGAATCATTCAGAGCCTCACTGAATGAGACACACCTGGGAAATAGTCAAGATTCTGTTTAATATGACCACTCATTATGAGCCTCAGTGAATAACGCATGTCTGTGGAGTACTGAAAAGAGGAATTTATATCATCTACCATTCTGAGATTTCCTGAATAATACACACCTGTGGAATAATTAGAAGTCTATTTCAGGGGGACTCAAAAGACGGCGTCGTAGAAGCAACTCAAGATTGAAGCTCTCAGTGAAGGCACAGAGGGTGAGTCCTAGCAGAATTCTCGGATGGACCTTTTTTGCCCACAGAGCATTGAAAGTCCCGGGTGTGGGAGGGACATGGGATGCTAGTACAGCCAGCTAGCACAGCCGGCTCACATGGCCGCTTCAGCCAGCACCACAGCGGGACCCGAAACGGAACTCACTGGTTTGGGTGCCCAGTTAAACCGGCAATCTGAGATTTGGAAGGGCGGATTGGCATGTCCATCTGATTGAATGGGACTTGGACAATGAGCCAGACCAGGAGTTTCCTGGGAAGTGTGATCTGAGCTGGTGCAGTGGGCAGTGGCATGAAAGATCGCACGGATACCAGGGCCCTATCGACAGGCTAGTGGGGCGCCAGTGAAAGAGTCGACCTCTCAGCTTGCTGAGAGGAAGAGAGAGAAAGAGAGGACAGACTCTGAGGCAGAGAGCTGGGTGATAGGGCTCAGCAGGTCCCACCCTAACAAGGACAAGCAGGGCAGCGACTGGAGTGCTTGGGGCTGAGAGTTTTGCTGCCAGCATGTAGGACGGTGCAGCGTGGTTAGGGAGGGGCGTCAACCATTACTGATGCAATCCGCCCCTACTGAATTACCACCCAAAACTGACGCAGCCTGCCATTAGAAAGGCAACCTGCAATAACAGGGAGACTCCGCCAGGAGAGGGGAGCGCTCCACAGCAGAACAGAGCAGAGCAGAAACAGGGCGGAACCGTGCTAGCAGGTCAGAGCCACGGCAGGCAAATAGTGAATAGACTTCCTCCTAGTGGAGCAGGACAGTGCAACAGATATTCATAATGAAAGCCCCAACGCCCTGAGACAGAGCATGTAACGGGGGGAAAAAAGGGTGGTGTTTTATGAGTTCTGTTGCAGCAGACATAAACAAACTCCCAAAAACCCTGAATGAACAATGGAGCTCACAGCTCAGCACTGGAGCTCATATAAAGCACAGACCATCTCCTCAAGCAGCTCCCTGACCGATGTATATCCAAAGAGTCACCCCAACAAAGGACTAATCAGACTGACATTTGGCGGGCATCATTCTAGAACAAAGACAGAAGAAGAAGAAACTGGTACCATCCCTCACTGTTTCACAGCTGCTACAGGTATACCCCAGACAAACATGGCCTGGAGTGGACCTCAGCACTCATACAGAAGAGGGGCTAGACCATTAGAAGAAAAACTAAGTAACAGAAATACTTCATCATCAACAATCTCAGAATCCACACAGAGTCCCAATTGAAAAATCAGCAACTATTAAGACGAAAGGCAGATAAATCCACAAAGATGGGAAGAAACCAGCGCAAAAAGGAGGAAAACACCCGAAACCAAAACACCTCACCTCCAAAAAAGGAAGAAAACTCCTCACCAGCAAGGGAACAATGCTGGACAGAGAATGAGTGTGACGAAATGACGGAATCAGACTTCAGAAAGTGGATAATGAGAAACTTCAGTGAGCTAAAAGAACATGTTCTAAATCAGTGCAAAGAAACTAAGAACCTTGAAAAAAAATTTGAAAGAAGATTCGAGGAATTGATAACAAGAATGGACAACTTAGAGAGGAATATGAATGAATTGAAGGAGCTGAAAAACACAACACGAGAACTTCACGAAGCATGCACAAGTTTCAACAGTCGAATTGACCAAGCAGAAGAAAGAATATCAGAAGTTGAAGATCAACTCAATGAAATAAAACGAGAAACCAAGATTAAAGAAAAAAGCACAAAAGGAATGAACAAAATCTCCAAGAAATGTGGGACTATGTGAAGAGACCCAACCTACGTTTGATAGGTGTACCAGAATGTGATGAAGAGAATGAATCCAAGCTGGAAAACACTCTTCAGGATATTATCCAGGAAAATTTCCCCAACCTAGCAAGACAGGTCAATACTCAACTCCAGGAAATACAGAGAACACCACAAAGATACTCCAAGAAGAGCAACCCCAAGGCACATAATCGTCAGATTCACCAGGGTTGAAATGAAGGAGAAAATACTAAGGGCAGCCAGAGAGAAAGGTCGGGTCACCCACAAAGGAAGCCCATCAGACTCACAGCAGATCTCTCGGCAGAGACTCTACAAGCCAGAAGAGTGGGGCCAATATTCAACATCCTTAAAGAAAAGAACTTTCAACCCAGAATTTCATATCCAGCCAAACTGAGCTTCATAAGTGAAGGAAAAATAAAATCCTTCATGAACAAGCAAGTACTCAGAGGTTTTGTCACCACTAGGCCTGCTTTACAAGAGCTCCTAAAAGAGGCACTACACATAGAAAGAAACAACCAGTAACAGCCATCCTAAAAGCATACCAAATGCTAAAGACCATCAACAAAATGAGGAGTGTACATAAACCAACGGGCAAAACAGCCAGCAAGTATCAAAATGGCAGTATCAAATTCACACATAAAAATATTAACCCTAAATGTAAAAAAGCTAAATGCACCAATCAAAAGAGACTGGCAAATTGGATAAAAAAACAAAACCCATCATTGTGCTGTATCAAAAAAACCAACCTCACATGCAAAGATACACAAAGGCTCAAAATAAAAAAATGGAGGAAGATTTACCAAGCAAATGGAGCAAAAAAGCAAGAGTTGCAATTCTCGTCTCTGATAAAATAGACTTTAAAGCAACAAAGATCAAAAGGGAAAAAGAAGGTCATTACATAATAATAAAAGGATTCATACAACAAGAAGAGCAAACGATTCTAAATATATATGGACCCAATGTAGGAGCACCCAGATATATAAGGCAAGTTCTTAATAACTTACAAAGAGACTTAGACTCCCACACAATAATAGTGGGAGACTTTAACACTCCACTGTCAATAGCAGACAGATCAACCAGACAGAAAATTAACAAGGATATCCAGGACTTGAACTCAGACCTGGAACAAGCAAACCTGATAGACATTTACAGAACTCTCCACCCCAAATCCACAGAATATACATTCTTCTCAGCACCACATCACACCTACTCCAAAATTGACCACATAATTGGAAGTAAAGCACTCCTCAGCAAATGCAAAACAACTGAAATCATAACAAACAGTCTCTCAGACCATAGTGCAATCAAGTTGGAACTCAGAATTCAGAAAATAACTCAGAACCACACAGCTTCATGGAAACTGAACAACTGGCTCTTGAATGTTGATTGGATAAACAATGAAATGAAGGCAGAAATAAAGAAGTTCTTTGAAACCAGTGAGAATGAAGACACAACGTACCAGAATCTCTGGGACACATTTAAAGCAGTCTGTAGAGGAAAATATATAGCAATAAGTGCCCACATGAGAAGAGTGGAGAGATCCAAAATTGACACCCTATCGTCAAAATTGAAAGAGCTAGAGGTGCAAGATCAAAAAAGCTCAAAACCTAGCCGAAGAAAAGAAATAACTAAGATCAGAGCAGAACTGAAGGAGATAGAGACAAGAAAAACCCTTCAAAAATCAATAAATCTAAGAGCTGGTTTTGAAAAGATCAACAAAATAGACAGACCACTAGCAAGACTGATAAAAAGGAAAAGAGAGAACAACCAAATAGATGCAATAAAAAACGATAATGGGGAAATCACCATACATCCCACAGAAATTCAAACCATCATCAGAGAATACTACAAACAACTCTATGCTCATAAAATAGTAAATCAGGAAGAAATAAATAAATTCCTGGATGCTTGTGTCTTCTCAAGCCTAAACCAGGAGAAAGCCAAAACTATGAATAGACCCATAACAATGTCTGAAGTTGAGGCAGCAATTAAGAGCCTACAACACAAAAAAAGCCCTGGTCCAGATGGGTTTACAGCTGAATTCTACCAGACAAAGAGGATCTGGTACCATTCCTTCTGAAACTATTCCAAATAATTCAAAAAGAGGGAACCCTTCCCAAATCATTTTATGAGACCAACATCATCCTGATACCAAAACCTGACAGAGACTCAACAAGAAAAGAAAACTTCAGGCCAATATCCATGATGAACATAGATGCAAAAATCTTCAATAAAATACTGGAAAACCGATTGCAACAGCACATTAAAAAACTTATCTATCATGATCAAGTAGGATTCATCCTGGGGATGCAAGGCTGGTTCAACATAAGCAAGTCTATAAATGTAATTCACCACATAAACCGAAGCATAAACAAAAACCACATGATTATCTCAATTGATGCAGAGAAAGCATTTGACAAAATTCAACAGCCCCTTATGCTAAAAACCCTCAATAAACGTGGTATTGATGGAACATATCTCAAAGTAATAAAAGCTATTTACGACAAACCAACAGCCAATATCATACTTAATGGGCAAAAACTGGAAGCATTCCCTTTGAAATCCGGCACTAGATATGGATGCCCTCTCTCACCACTCCTATTCAACATAGTACTGGAAGTTCTAGCCAGAGCAATCAGGCAAGAAAAAGAAATAAAGGGTATTCAAATAGGAAAGGTGGAAGCCAAATTGTCTCTATTTGCAGATGACATGATAGTATACCTAGAAGACCCCATCACCTCAGCCCAAAAGCTCCTGAAACTGATAAGCAACTTCAGCAAAGTCTCAGGATATAAAATCAATGTGCAAAAATCACAAGCATTCCTATACACCAATAACAGACTTAAAGAGAACCAAATCAAGAACGAACTGCCATTCACAATTGCTACAAAGAAAATAAAATACCTAGGAATACAACTCACAAGGAACGTAAGGGACCTCTTTAAGGAAAACTACAAACCACTGCTCAACGAAATAAGAGAGGACACAAACAGATGGAGAAACATTCCATGTTCGTGGTTAGGAAGAATCAATATCACGAAAATGGCTATACTGCCCAAAGTAATTTACACAATCAATGCTATCCCCATCAAACTACCATTGAATTTCTTCACAGAACTGGAAAAAACCACCATGAACTTCATATGGAACCAAAAGAGAGCCCGCATAGCCAAGTCAATTCTAAGCAAAAAGAACACAACGGGAGGCATCACACTACCAGACTTCAAACTATACTACAAAACTACAGTAATCAAAAAAGCATGGTACTGGTGCCAAAACAGAGATATAGACCAATGGAACAGAACAGAGGCATCGGAGGCAACACAACATATCTACAACCATATAATCTTTGATAAACCAGACATAAACAAGCAATGGGGAAATGATTCCCTATTTAATAGATGGTGTTGGGAAAACTGGCTATCCATGTGCAGAAAGCAGAAACTGGACCCCTTCCTGACACCTTACATTAAAATTGACTCCATATGGATTAAAGACTTAAACATAAGACCTGGCACCATAAAAACCATAAAAGAAAATCTAGGCAAAACCATTCAGGACATAGGAATAGGCAAGGACTTCATGAACAAAACACCAAAAGCATTGGCAACAAAAGCCAAAATAGACAAATGGGACCTAGTCAAACTCCACAGCTTCTGCATGGCAAAAGAAACAGTCACTAGAGTGAATTGGCAACCATCAGAATGGAAAAAAATCTTTGCAGTTTACACATGTGACAAAGGCTGATATCCAGAATTTACAAAGAACTCAAACAGATTTACAGAAAAAAAACAAACAAGCCCATTCAAAAATGGGCAAAGGATATGAACAGACACTTTACAAAAGAAGACATACATGAGGCCAACAAACACATAAAAAAGTGCTCATCATCACTGGTCATAAGAGAGATGCAAATTAAAACCACATTGAGATACCATTTCACGCCAGTTAGAATGGCGATCATTAAAAATCTGGAGACAGCAGATGATGGAGAGGATGTGGAGAAATAGGAACACTCTTACACTGTTGGTGGGAGTGTAAATTAGTTCAACCTTTGTGGAAGACAGTGTGGCGATTTCTCAGGGGCCTACAAATAGAAATTCCATTTGACCCAGCAATCCCATTACTGTGTATATATCCAAAGAACTATACATCGTTCTACTATAAGGACACATGCACATGAATGTTCATTGCAGCACTGTTTACAATAGCAAAGAACTGGAACCAACCCAAGTGCCCAACGATGATAGACTGGACTGGAAAAATATGGCACATGTACACCATGGAATATTATGCAGCAATCAAAAATGATGAGTTTGTGTTTTTTGTGAGGACATGGATGAATCTGGAGAACATCATTCTCAGCAAACTGACACAAGAACAGAAAAAGAAATACCACATATACTCAACTCATAGGTGGGTGAGAAAAATGAGAACACATGGACACAGAGATGCGCTCTACTACACACTGGGTTCTATTGGGGGGAATGGGGGAGTGACAGCGGGTTTGGCTGGGGAGGTATAGCCCGGGGATGAATGCCAAGTGTAGGTGAAGGGGAGGAAAGCAGCAAAACACATTGCCATGTGTGTGGCTATGCAACTATCTTGCACGTTCTGCACATGTACCCCAAAACCTATAATGCAATAAAAATTAAGAAAAAATAAAAATAAAAATAATACTTAGTTTAGTACAATTCAACCAAAAAAAAAAAAAGAAGAATTCTATTTCATATGGCCACCCCTTAGGACTCCATGAAATAATGCATAGCTGGGGAATAGACAGAAATCTGTTTCTTATGGTCACTCACTTAGCCCTTCACTGAATAATTCACATCTTTGGAATAGACAGGATTCTCTTTCATATGGTCACTCATTCATGGCCTTACTGAATGATACACACCTGTTGAATAGTCATGAATCTATTTCATATTGCCAATCATTCAGAGCCGCAGTGATTGATGAATGCCTGCGAAATACTGACGTTTCTATTTCAGAAGACCCCTCATTCAGTGCCTTACTGAATAATACTTATATAAAGAATATTCAATGTTTTATATCATATGTTCACTCATTCAGAGCCTCAGTGAATGATACACGCCTGGGGAATAATCAGTATCTTATTCCATATGACCAGTGATTCAGAGCCAAACTGAATAATGCACACCTTGGAAATAGACAGGTTTCTTTTTCATATGGACGCTCTTTTAGAGCCTGAGTGGATAATACACACTAGAAAAATATTGATTAGTTTGATTCATATTGCCACTCATTCATAGCCCTCTGAAAAGTGCCAGTTTGGGAAATTGTCAACAGTTTATGTATGTTGTCCTCTCTTTCAGAGCCTCATTGAATAATGCATACCTGGAGAAATCTTGGAGTCTCTTTCTCATGGTCATTGATTCAGAGCATCAGTGAAGAATGCACACTTTTGGAGTAGCCATGTGTCTATTTTCTTTGGCGACCTATTTAGAAAATTAGTGAATAATATACACCTGTGATATAGTCAGGAGTCTATTTCATATGGCTTCTCATTCAGAGCTCATGTGAATAAAACATGACTGGGGAATTGTCAGGAGTGTATTTCATATTAAAACTCATTCCCAGCCTCGGTAAATAGTGCAAACCTGGGGAATAGACAGGTGTCTATTTCATATGAACAGTCTTTCAGAGCCTCTCTGAATAATACATGCATGGGGTAGGGTCAGGAGTCTATTTCATATGGCCACTCAGTGAGAGCCTCAGGGAGTAGTGCACACCTGAGGAATTGTCAGGAGTCTATTTTGTATGGCAACTCATAATAAACCTCACTGAATAATGCACACCTGGGAAATACTCAGGAGTGGATTTCAATTGGCCACACATTCAGAGGCTCAGTAAAGAATACTCACCAGGGAAATTGCCAGGAGACAATTTCATCTGGCCTCTCATGCAGAGTTTCACTGAATAATGCACTCCTGTGGAGTAGTCAGCAGCCTAATTAATATAGCAATTCATGGGGGAGGCTTCCAAGATGGAGTCATAGAGTCAACTCAGGATTACAGCTCTCAGTGAAGACGTAGAGGGAGAGTCCTAGCCGCATTTTTGGATGGACCTTTTTGCCCACAGAGCATTGAAAGTCCCAGGTGTGGGAGACACAGGATGGTGAAGCGGCCGGCTATGCAGGGTTGTGGCCTTGCCATAACAGCGCTGCAGCGAACCCTGGAACTCACTGGTCTGGGTGCCCTGTTAAACCGGCAATCTGAGATTTGGAAGGGCAGATTGGCATGTCCATCTGATTGAACGGGACTTGGACAATGAGCCAGACAAGGAGATTCCTGGGAAACGTGATCTGAGCCGGTGCAGTGGGCAGTGGCAAGGGAGATCCACGGATCCCAGTGCCCTATCGGCAGGCTACTGGGACACCAGTGAGAGAGTCGACTGTTCAGCTTGGGGAGAGGAAGAGAGAGGATGGACTCTGAGGCAGGAGCTGGGTGATCGGGCTCGGCGGGTCCCACCCTCACAGGACAAGCAGGGCGGCGATTGGAGCGCTCAGGGCTGAGAGTTTTGCTGCTGGCATCTAGGATGGTGCAGCCCAGTGAGGGAGGGCGTCCGCCATTGCTGACGCAATCTGCCCCTACTGAAATACCGCCCAGGGCTGACGCAGCCTGCCGTTGCCAAGGCAACCGGTCATAACGGAGAGACTCCACCAGGAGGGCCAAGTGCTCCACAGCAGAACAAAGCCCTGCCACAGCAGGGCGGACCCACGCTAGCAGGGCGGAGCCAGGGCAGGCAAATAGTGAATAGACTGCCTCCTAGTGGGGCAGGACAGTGCAACAGATACTCATAAAGAAAGACCCAACTCCCTGAGACAGAGCATCTAAGGGGAAAAAAGGGGGTTATGAGTTCTGTTGCAGCAGACATAAACATCCTCCCAACAACCCTGAATGAACAACGGAGCACACAGCTCAGCACTGGAGCTCCTATAAAGCACAGACCATCTCCTCAAGCAGCTCCCTGACCCCTGTATATCAAGAGTCACCCCAAAAAGGACTAATCAGACTGACATTTGGTGGGCATCATTCTGGAACAAAGATAGCAGAAGAAACTGGTAGCATCCCTCACTGTTCTGCAGCTGCTACAGGTTTACCCCAGAAAAGCAGGGCCTGGGTGGACCTCAGCACTCATACAGCAGAGGGCTAGACCATTAGAAGGAAAACTAAGTGAATAATATACACCTGTGATATAGTCAGAGTCTATTTCATATGGCTTCTCATTCAGAGCTCATGTGAATAAAACATGACTGGGGAATTGTCAGGAGTGTATTTCATATTAAAACTCATTCCCAGCCTCGGTAATATGCAAACCTGGGGAATAGACAGGTGTCTATTTCATATGAACAGTCTTTCAGAGCCTCTCTGAATAATACATGCATGGGGTAGGGTCAGGAGTCTATTTCATATGGCCACTCAGTGAGAGCCTCAGGGAGTACCTGCACAGTTATAGTTGTTTTGTATGGCAACATCATAATAAACCTCACTGAATAATGCACACCTGGGAAATACTCAGGAGTGGATTTCAATTGGCCACACATTCAGAGGCTCAGTAAAGAATACTCACCAGGGAAATTGCCAGGAGACAATTTCATCTGGCCTCTCATGCAGAGTTTCACTGAATAATGCACTCCTGTGGAGTAGTCAGCAGCCTACCAGTATAGCAGATGGGGAGGCTTCCAAGATGGAGTCATAGAGTCAACTCAGGATTACAGCTCTCAGTGAAGACGTAGAGGGAGAGTCCTAGCCGCATTTTTGGATGGACCTTTTCTGCCCACAGAGCATTGAAAGTCCCAGGTGTGGGAGAGACACAGGATGGTAGCGCAGCCGGCTTGTGCAGCCGGTTTGGCCAGCGCCATAGCGCAGCGGGACCCGGCATGGAACTCACTGGTCTGGGTGCCCTGTTAAACCGGCAATCTGAGATTTGGAAGGGCAGATTGTCATGTCCATCTGATTGAACGGGACTTGGGCAATGAGCCAGACAAGGAGATTCCTGGGAAACGTGATCTGAGCCGGTGCAGTGGGCAGTGGCAAGGGAGACCACACGGATCCCAGTGCGCTATCGGCAGGCTACTAGGACACCAGTGAGAGAGTCGACTGTTCAGCTTGGGGAGAGGAAGAGAGAGAAGATGGACTCTGAGGCAGGGAGCTGGGTGATCGGGCTCGGCGGGTCATGCCCTCACGGGGAAAAGCAGGGTAGCGATTGGAGGCGCTCAGGGCTGAGAGTTTTGCAGCTGGCATCTAGGATGGTACAGCCCGGTGGAGGAGGAGCATCCGCCACTACAGACGCAATCTGCCCCTACTGAAATACCGCCCAGGGCTGACGCAGCCTGCCGTTGCCAAGGCAACCGGTCATAACGGAGAGACTCCACCAGGAGGGCCAAGTGCTCCACAGCAGAACAAAGCCCTGCCACAGCAGGGCGGACCCACGCTAGCAGGGCGGAGCCAGGGCAGGCAAATAGTGAATAGACTGCCTCCAAGTGGGGCAGGTCAGTGCAACAGATACTCATAAAGAAAGACCCAAATCCCGGAGAAAGAGCATCTAAGGGGAAAAAAAGGGGGGGTTATGAGTTCTGTTGCAGCAGACATAAACACATCCTCACAACAACCCTGAATGAACAACGGAGCACACAGCTCAGCACTGGAGCTCCTATAAAGCACTGACCATCTTCTCAAACAGCTCCCTGACCCCTGTATATCCAAAGAGTCACCCCAAAAGAGGACTAATCAGACTGACATTTGGTGGGCATCATTCTGGAACAAAGATAGCAGAAGAAACTGGTAGCATCCCTCACTGTTCTGCAGCTGCTACAGGTTTACCCCAGAAAAGCAGGGCCTGGAGTGGACCTCAGCACTCGTACAGCAGAGGGGCTAGAACATTAGAAGGAAAACTAAGTAACAGAATAACTTCATCATCAACAATCTGGGCGTCCACACAGGGACCCAATTGAAAAATCAGCAACTATTAAGAAAACAGGTGGATAAATCAATAAAGATGGAAAGAAACCAGCGGAAAGTAAAAAAAAAAAAAAACACCCGAAACCAAAACCGTCACCTACTACAAAGGATCAAAACTCCTCACCAGCAAGGGAACAAAGCTGGACGGAGAATGAGTGTGAAAAAATGATGGAATCAGACCTCAGAAAGTGGATAATGAGAAACTTCAGTCAGCTAAAAGAACATGTTCTAAATCAGTGCAAAGAAACTAAGAACCTTGAAAAAGATTTGAAAAAATATTCGAGGAATTCAAAAGAATGGACAACTTAGAGAATATGAATGAATTGAAGGAGCTGAAAACACAACACGAGAACTTCGAAGCATGCACAAGTTTCAACAGCGAATTGAACAAGCAGAAAAAAGAATATCAGAAGTTGAAGATCAACTCAATGAAATAAAAGAAACCAAGATTAAAGAAAAAGCACAAAAAGGAATGAACAAAATCTCAAGAAATGTGGGACTATGTGAAGAGACCCAACCTGTGTTTCATAGGTGTACAGAATATGAAGAGAATGAATCCTAGCTGGAAAACACTCTTCAGGATATTATCAAAAAATTTTTCTCTAACCTAACAAGACAGGTCAACACTCAACTCCAGAAAATACAGAGGACACCACAAAGATACTCCGCAAGAAGAGCAACCCCAAGGCGCCTAATCGTCAGATTCACCAGGGTTGAAATGAAGGAGAAAATACTAAGGGCATCCAGAGAGAAAGGTCGGGTCACACACAAAGGGAAGCCCATCAGACTCACAGAAGATCTCTCAGCAGAGACTCTACAAGCCAGAAGAGATTGGGGGCCAATATTCAACATCTTTTAAGAAAAGAACTTTCAACCCAGAATTTCATATTCAGTCAAACTGAGCTTCATAAGTGAAGGAAAAATAAAATCCTTCACTAATAAGCAAGTACTCAGAAATTTTGTCACCACTAGGCCTGCTTTATAAGAGCTCAGGAAAGAGGCACTACACGTAGGAAAAAAAAAAAAAAACAGTACCAGCCATCCTAAAAGCTTACCAAATGCTAAAGACCATCAACAAAATGAAGAACCTACATGAACCAACGGGCAAAACAGCCAGCAAGCATCAAAATGGCAGTATCAAATTCACACATAACAATATTAACCCTAAATGTAAAAGGGTTAAATACACCAATCAAAAGAGACTGGCAAATTGGATAAAAACCAAAACCCATCATTGTGCTGTATCCAGGAAACCAACATCACACGCAAAGATACACAAAGGCTCAAAATAAAAGGATGGAGGAAGATTTACCAAGCAAATGGAGAGCAAAAAAAAAAGCAGGAGTTGCAATTCTCGTCTCTGATAAAATAGACTTCAAAGCAACAAAGATCAAAAGGGACAAAGAAGGTCATTACATAATGGTAAAAGGATTCATACAACAAGAAGAGCTAACGATTCTAAATATATATGGACCCAATGTAGGAGCACCCAGATATATAAGGTAAGTTCTTAATAACTTACACAGAGACTTAGACTCCCACACAATAATAGTAGGAGACTTTAACACTCCACTGTCAATATCAGACTGATCAACCAGACAGAAAATTAAGAAGAATATCCAGGACTTGAACTCAGACCTGGAACAAGCAAACCTGATAGACATTTACAGAACTTTCCACCCCAAATCCACAGAATATACATTCTTCTCAGCACCACATCACACCCACTCCAAAATTGACCACATAATTGGAAGTAAAGCACTCCTCAGCTAATGCAAAACAACTGAAATCATAACCAACAGTCTCTCAGACCATAGTGCAATAAAGATAGAACTCAGATTTCAGAAACTAACTAAGAACTGCACAGCTCCATGGAAACTGAATAACTGGCTCTTGAATGTTGACTGGATAAACAATGAAATGAAGGCAGAAATAAAGAAGTTCTTTGAAACCAACGAGAATGAAGACACAATGTACCACAATCTACGGGACACATTTAAAGCAGTCTGTAACGAAAAATATACACCAATAAGTGCCCACATGAGAAGCGTGGAGAGATCCAAAATTGACACCCTATCATTAAAATTGAAAGAGCTAGAGGAGCAAGATCAATAAAGCTCAAAACATAGCCAGAGACAAGAAATAACTAAGATCAGAGCATAACTGAAGGAGATAGAGACAAGAAAAACCCTTTAAAAAATCAATAAATCCAAGAGCTTGTTTTTTGAAAACATTAACAAAATGGAAAGAACATTAGCCAGACTGATAAAAAAGAAGAGAGAACAACCAAATAGATGCAATAAAAAACGATAATGGGGAAATCACCACAGATTCCAGAGAAATTCAAACCATCATCAGAGAATACTACAAACAACTCTATGCACATAAACTAGTAAATCAGGAAAAAATGGATAAATTCCTGGTCGCCTGTGTTCTTCCAAGCCTAAACCAGGAGAAAGCCAAAACTATGAATAGACCAATAACAAGGTTTGAAGTTGACGCAGCAATTAAGAGCCTACCACCCAAAAAATCCCAGGTGTCGATGGGTTCGCAGCTGAATTCTACCAGACACACAAAGTGGATCTGGTACCATTCCTTCTGAAACTATTCCAAATAATTCCAAAAGAGGAAACCCTTCCCAAATCATTTTATGAGACCAACATTATCTTGATAACAAAACCTGGCACTCAACAAGACATGAAAACTTCAGGCCAATATCCATGATGAACGTAGATGCAAAAATCTTCAATAAAATACTGGAAAACCGATTGCAACAGCACATTAAAAAACTTATTCATCATGATCAAGTAGAATTCATCCTGGGGATGCAACGCTGGTTCAACATACACAAGTCTATAAATGTAATTCACCACATAAACAGAAGCAAAAACAAAAACCACATGATTATTTCAATTGATGCAGAGAAGGCATTTGACAAAATTCAACAGCCCTTTATGCTAAAAACCCTCAATAAACTTGGTATTGATGGAACATATCTCAAAGTAATAAAAGCTATTTATGACAAACCAACAGCCAATATCATACTTAATGGGCAAAAACTGGAAGCATTCCCTTTGAAATCCGGCACTAGACATGGATGCCCTCACTCACAACTCCTATTGAATATAGTATTGGAAGTTCTAGCCAGAGCAATCAGGCAAGAAAAAGAAATAAAGGGTATTCAAATAGGAAAGGTGGAAGCCAAATTGTCTCTATTTGCAGACGACATGATAGTATACCTAGAAGACCCCATCACCTCAGCCCAAAAGCTCCTGAAACTGATAAGCAACTTCAGCAAAGTCTCAGGATATAAAATCAATGTGCAAAAATCACAAGCATTCCTATACACCAATAACAGACTTAAAGAGAACCAAATCAAGAACGAACTGCCATTCACAATTGCTACAAAGAAAATAAAATACCTAGGAATACAACTCACAAGGAATGTAAGGGACTTCTTTAAGGACAACTACAAGCCACTGCTCAACGAAATAAGAGAGGACACAAACAGATGGAGAAACATTCCATGTTCGTGGTTAGGAAGAATCAATATCGTGAAAATGGCTATACTGCCCAAAGTAATTTACACAATCAATGCTATCCCCATCAAACTACCATTGAATTTCTTCACAGAACTGGAAAAAACCACCATGATCTTCATATGGAACCAAAAGAGAGCCCGCATAGCCAAGTCAATTCTAAGTAAAAAGAATACAGCGGGAGGCATCACACTACCAGACTTCAAACTATACTACAAGGCTACAGTAATCAAAACAGCATGGTACTGGTACCAAAACAGAGATATAGACCAATGGAACAGAACAGAGGCATCGGAGGCAACACAACATATCTACAACCATATAATCTTTGATAAACCAGACAAAAACAAGCAATGGGGAAAGGATTCCCTATTTAATAAATGGTGTTGGGAAAACTGGCTAGCCATGTGCAGAAAGCAGAAACTGGACCCCTTCCTGACACCTTACACTAAAATTAACTCCAGATGGATTAAAGACTTAAACATAAGACCTGACACCATAAAAACCCTAGAAGAAAATCTAGGCAAAACCATTCAGGACATAGGAGTAGGCAAGGACTTCATGAACAAAACACCAAAAGCATTGGCAACAAAAGCCAAAATAGACAAATGGGACCTAATCAAACTCCACAGCTTCTGCACGACAAAAGAAACAGTCACTAGAGTGAATCGGCAACCATCAGAATGGGAAAAAATCTTTGCAGTTTACGCATCTGACAAAGGGCTGATATCCAGAATTTACAAAGAACTCAAACAGATTTACAGGAAAAAAACAAACAAGCCCATTCAAAATGGGCAAAGGATATGAACAGACACTTTACAAAAGAAGACATACATGAGGCCAACAAACACATGAAAAAATGCTCATCATCACTGGTCATTAGAGAGATGCAAATCAAAACCACATTGAGATACCATCTCACGCCAGTTAGAATGGCGATCATTAAAAATCTGGAGACAGCAGATGCTGGAGAGGATGTGGAGAAATAGGAACACTCTTACACTGTTGGTGGGAGTGTAAATTAGTTCAACCATTGTGGAAGACAATGTGGCAATTCCTCAAGGATCTAGAAATAGAAATTCCATTTGACCCAGCAATCCCATTACTGGGTATATATCCAAAGGACTATAAATCGTTCTACTATAAGGACACATGCACACGAATGTTCATTGCAGCACTGTTTACAATAGCAAAGAACTGGAACCAACCCAAATGCCCAACGATGATAGACTGGACTGGGAAAATGTGGCACATATACACCATGGAATATTATGCAGCAATCAAAATGATGAGTTTGTGTCCTTTGTAAGGACATGGATGAATCTGGAGAACATCATTCTCAGCAAACTGACACAAGAACAGAAAGAAATACCGCATATACTCACTCCTTGGTGGGTGAAAAATCAGAACACATGGACACAGGAGGGGTCTACTACACACTGGGATCTATTGGGGAATGGGGAAGGACAGCGGGGAGGGCTGGGAGGATAGCCTGGGGATAAATGCCAAGTGTGGGTGAAGGGAGAAGGCAGCAAACCCACTGCCATGTGTGTACCTATGCAACTACCTTGCACGTTCTGCACATGTACCCCAAAACCTATAATGCAATAAAAATTTATAAAATTAAAAAAATATATATAGTAATTCATTCATAGCCTCTCTGAGTAATTAGCTTCTTGTGCATATTCAGGAGTCTCTTTCATAAGGCCACTTAGTGCCTCACTAAATGGTAAACACCTGTGGAATCATCATATGGCCACTCATTCAGAATCTCATGAAGTAATGCACACTGGTGGTTAGATGACGATTCTCTTTCTTATGGCCACTCATTCTGTTCCTCACTTAACAATACACACCTGTGGAATTCTCAAGAGTCTATTTTATATTGCCACTCATTCGGAGCCTCAGTGAATAATGCACACCTGGGGAGTGCTGAGGATTCTATTGTGAATAATAGACACTTGGGGATTGTCTATGGTCTATTTTATATGGTCACTCATTCAGAGTTTCACTGAATGATACACACCTGGCGAGTAATCAGGATTATACTTCATATGACCAATCATTGAGAGCTAATCTTAATATTGCACACCCTGGGAATAGTCAGGTGTCTCTTTTATAGGGACACTGTTTCAGAGCCTGAGTGAATAATGCACACCTGGAAAATAGTTAGGAGTCTGTTTAACATGACCACCGATTATGAGCCTTAGTGAATAATGCACATCTGTGGAGTACTGAGGAGACTAATTCATATCACTCCTGATTCTGAGTCTCCCTGAATAATGCACACATGGGGAAGAGGCAGAAGTCTATTTCATACGGTCACTCAGTAGCAACTCCACGGAATAATACACAACTGGGTAATAGTCAGAAGTCTATTTTTTATTGTCACTCAGGGAATCAGTGAATAATGCAGACTTGTGGAATCTTCAGGAGTCTATTTCACATGGCCAACACTTCAGAGCCACAGTAAATAATGCACACCAGCGTAATAGTAAAGAGTCTCTTTTACATGGACACTCATTCCGTGCCTCACTGAATGATACACACCTGGGAAATCATTAGAATTCTATTGATACTACCACTCATTCAGAGCCTTATTGAATAATTTAAAATGGGGAAATAGTCAGAAGTCTATTTTATATGGCTCTCATTCAGAGCTTCAGTGAAATATGAACCTCTATGGTGTAGACAGGACACTGTTTAAAACAACCATAAATTAAGTGTGGTTTTGCCTTGCCTGGATTTGCCTTGCCTTGTCTTACCTTACCTGGATTTGCCTTGCCTGTATTTGACTTGCCTTTTCTTGCCAGGTCTGGCTTGCCCTTCATGGATTTGCCTTGCCTTGATTTGCCTTTCCCTGCCATTCTTGCCTGGATTTGCTTTGCCTGGTTTTGCCTTGCCTTGCCTGGATTTGCCTTCCCTGGATTTGACTTGCCTTGCCATGCCGGCATTTGCCTTGCCTTGCATTGCCTTACTTGGATTTGCCTTGCCTTGCCTTGCCTGAATTTGCCTTGCCTTGCCTTGTTTGGATTTGCCTTGCCTGGTTTTGTTTTTCCTTGACTTGCCTGGATTTTCCTTGCCTTGCCTTGGCTTACCTGGATTTGCCTTGCCTTGCCTTGCCTTGCCTTGCCCTGCATGAATTTGCCTTGCCAAAATTTTCCTTACCTTGCCTTCCCTAAATTTGCCTTACCACTATTTGCCTTTCCTTTCCTTAACTTGACTGGATTTGTCTTGCCTGGAGTTGCCTTTCCTTTTCTTAACTTGACTGGATTTGCCTTGCTGAGATTTACCTTGCCTTTCCTTACCTTATGTTGATTCGCCTTGCATGGATTTGTCTTTTCTGAATTTGCCTTGTATTGCCTTGACTGCATTTGCATTACCTGAATTTGCCTTGCTTTGCCTTGCCTGTATTTTTTCTTTCCTTTCATTTCCTGGATTTGACTTGCCTTGCCTGACTTTGCCTTGCTTGTATTTGCCTTACCTTGCATTGCCTAGATTTGCCTTGCCTAGATTTGCCTTATCTTGCCTTGCCTGAATTTGCCATGCCTGGACTTGCCTTGCCTTGTGTTGCCTGTATTTTCCTTGCCTGAATTTACTTTTCCTTGGCTTGCCTGGGTTTGCCTTGCCTTGCCTTGCCCTGAACGAATTTGCCTTGCCAAAATTTTCCTTACCTTGCTTTCCCTAAATTTGCCTGCCTGGATTTGCCTTGCCTTTCCTTAACTTGACTGGATTTGCCTTGCCTGGATTTGCCTTGCCTTTCCTTAACTTGACTGGATTTGCCTTGACTTGCCTTTACCTGCCTGGATTTGCCTTGCTGGGATTTACCTTGCCTTTCCTTACCTTGCGTGGATTTGCCTTGCATGGGTTTGCCTTGCCTGTATTTGCCTTACCTTGCATTGCCTAGATTTGCCTTGCCTGGATTTGCTTTATCTTGCCTTGCCTGGATTTGCCATGCCTGGCTTGCCTTGCCTTGGGTTGCCTGTATTTTCCTTGCCTGAATTTACTTTACCTTGGCTTGTCTGGATTTGCCTTGCCTTGCCTTGCCTTGCCCTGCATGAATTTGCCTTGCCAAAATTTTCCTTACCTTGCCTTCCCTAAATTTGCCTTGCCTGGATTTGCCTTGCCTGGATTTGCCTTGCCTTTTCTTGACTGGATTCGCCTTGCCTGGATTTGCCTTGACTTGCCTTTACCTGCCTGGATTTGCCTTGCTGGAATTTACCTTGCCTTTTCTTACCTTGCATGAATTTGCCTTGCTTGGATTTGCCTTGTGTTGCCTTGACTGCATTTGCATTACCTGAATTTGCCTTGCCTTGCCTTGCTTGGATTTCACTTGCCTGGATTTGCCTTTTCTTTCCTTTACTGGATTTGACTTCCCTTGCCTGAATTTGCCTTGCCTTACCTTGCATTGCCTCATTGCCTAGATTTGCTTTGCCTGGATTTGCCTCATCTTGCCTTGCCTGGATTTGCCATGCCTGGACCTGCCTTGCCTTGTGTTGCCTGGATTTTCCTTGCCTGGATTTACTTTGCCTTGGCTTGCCTGGATTTGCCTTGCCTTGCCTTGCCTTGCTCTGCGTGAATTTGCCTTGCCGAAATTTTCCTTAACTTGCCTTCCCTAAATTTGCCTTACCTGGATTTGCCTTTCATTGCCTTGCCTGAATTTGCCTTGCTATGCCTTGCCTTGCCTGGATTTGCCTTTCCTACTTTATTCTTGCCTTGTCTTGCCTTGCCTGGATTTGCCTTACCTTTATTTTTTGCCTAGCCTTACCTTGCCTGCATTTCTTTTGCTTGTATTTGCCTTGCCTTCCCTTGCCTAGATTTGCCTTACCTGGATTTTCCTTGACTTGCCTTTACTGGCCTGGATTTGTCTTGCTGAGATATACCTTGCATTTTCTCATCTTGCCTGGATTTGCCTTGCCTGGATTTGCCCTGTATTTCCTTGACTGCGTTTGCATTACCTGGATTTGCCTTGCCTTTTTGTGCCTGGATTTTCCTTGCCTGGGTTTCTCTTGACTTGCCTTTCCTGGATTTGCCTTGTTTCGCCTAGATTTGCCTTGCCTGGATTTGCCTTTTCTTGTCTTGTCTGGATTTTTCATGCCTGGATTTTCCTTTCCTTGCGTTGCCTGGAGTTTCCTTGCCTGGATTTCCTTTGCCTTCTCTTGCCTGAATTTGCCTTGCCTTGCCTTGCATGGATTTGCCTTGCCTTGCCTTTTATTGATTTGCCTTGCCATGCCTTGCCTTGCCTGGATTTATTCTTCCTAGATTTGTCTGCCTGGAATTGCCTGGATTTCTCTTGTCTGGATTTTCCTTGCCTTGTCTTGCCTGAATTTTCCTTCAGCATATTTGCCTTTGCTTGTTTTGCCTGGATTTGCCTTACCTGTATTTGCCTTACCTGTATTTGCCTTACCTGTATTTGCCTTTCCTGAATTTGTCTTGCCTGCATTAGCCTAGCCTTGTCTTGCCTGAATTTGCCTTGCCTGGATTTGCATTACCTTGCCTTGCACGGATTTGTATTGCCTTTCCTTGCTTGGATGTGTCTTGCCTGGATTTGCCTTGTCTTTTCTTGCCTGGATTTTCCTTTCCTTGCCTGGATTTGCCTATTCTTGCCTTAACTTGCTTGGATTTGCCTTGCATAGCCTGGATTTGCCTTGTCTGGATTTGCCTTGCCTGATTTGTCTTGCCTTGCCTTGCCTTGCCTGGATTTCTTGCCTTGATTTGCCTTGCTTTGCCTGGATTTGCCTTGCCTGATTTGCCTTTCCTTGCCTTGCCTGATTTGCCTTTTGCCTTGTCTTGCCTGATTTGCCTTGCTGGATTTGCCTTGCCTTGCCTTGCCTGATTTGCCTTTTTGCCTGGATTTGCTTGCCTGATTTGTCTTGCCTTGCCTGGATTTACCTTACCTTGCATTGCATAGATTTGCCTTGCCTTTTGCCTTGTCTTGCCTTGTCTGGATTTGCCATGCCTGGATTTGCCTTGCCTTGCGTTTCCTGGATTTTCCTTGCCTGGATTTGCTTTGCCTTGCTTTGCCTGGATTTACCTTTCCTGGGTTTGCCTTGCCTTCCATTGCCTGGAATTGCCTTGCCTTGCCTGGATTTTTCTTTCCTAGATTTGCCTGCCTGGACTTGGCTGAATTTGCGTTGTCTGGATTTGCCTTGCCTTGTCTTGCCTGGATTTGCCTTGCCCATATTTGCCTTGGCTTGCCTTGCCTTGATTTGCCTTGCCTTGCCTTGCCTGGATTTGTCTTGCTTAGATGTGCCTTGCCTTGTCTTGCCTTGACTGGATTTGGCTTGCCTTGCCTTGCCTTGCATGTATTTGCCTTGTCTTGCCTTGCCTTGCTTGGATTTGTTTTGTCTTGATTTGCCTTGTTTTGCCTTGCCTAAATTTGCCTTGTTTTTCCTTGCCTGGATTTAACTTGCCTGGGTTTTCCTTGCCTTGCCTTACCTGGATTTGCCTTGCCTTGCATTTCCTGGATTAGCCTTGCCTGGATTTGCCTTGCTTTGCCTTGCCTTGCCTTGCCTTGCTGGGATTTGCCTTCCCTGGATTTGCCTTGCCTTGCCTTCTCTGGATTTGACTTGCCATGCCTTTCCTGGATTTGCCTTTCCTTGCCTGGATTTATCTTGCCTAGAATTGCCTGCCTGGACTTGGCTGGATTTCCCTTGTCTGAATTTGCCTTGGCTTGCCTTGCCTGAATTTGCTTTGCCTGGATTTGCCTTGCCTGGATTTGTCTTTCCTGAATTAGCTTTTCCTTGCCATGCTTAGATTTGTCTTGCCTGGATTTGCATTACCTTGTCTTGCATAAATTTGCCTTGCCTTGCCTTGCTTGGATTTACCTTGTGTTGTCTTGCTGGAATTTTTCTTGTTTTGCTGTGCCTTGCCTAAATTTGCTTTGCCTTTCCTTGCCTTGCCTGGATGTGCCTTGCCTTGCCTTGCCTTGCCTGGATTTGCCTTGCCTTGCCTTGCCTGGATTTGCCTTGTCTTGCCTTGCCTTGCTTGGATTTGCCTTGCCTGGATTGCCTTGCCTGAATTTGTTTTGCCTTGCCTTGCTGGATTTGCCTTGCCTGGATTTGTTTTGCCTTGCCTTACCTGGATTTGCCTTGTCTTGCCTTGCCTGGATTTGCCTTGCCTTGCCTGGATTTGCCTTGCCTGAATTTGCCTTTCCTTGCCTTGCCTGAATTTGCCTTGCCTGAATTTGCCTTGCTTGCCTGATTTGCCTTGCCTTGCCTTTTCTTGCCTGGATTTGTCTTGCCTGGATTTTCCTTGCCTTGCCTTACCTTGCCTGGATTTGCTTGCCTTGCCTGGATTTGCCTTGTTTTGCCTTGCCTGAATTTGCCTTGCCTGGATTTGCCTTTCCTTGCCTTGCCTGGATTTTCCTTGCCTGCATTTGCCTTGCCTTGCCTTTTCTGGATTTGCCCTGACTTGCCTTGCCTGATTTGTCTTGCCTGGATTTTCCTTGCCTTGCCTTGCCTTAATTTGCCTTGCCTGGATTTGCCTTGTTTTGCCTTGCCTGTATTTTCCTTGCCTGGATTTGCCTTGCTTTGCCTTGCCTGGATTTGCCTTGCCTGTATTTGACTTGCCTTTTCTTGCCAGGTCTGGCTTGCCCTTCATGGATTTGCCTTGCCTTGATTTGCCTTGCCTTGCCTTTCCTTGCCTGGATTTGCTTTGCCTGGTTTTGCCTTGCCTTGCCTGGATTTGCCTTCCTGGATTTGCCTTCCTGGATTTGACTTGCCTTGCCTGAATTTGCCTTGCCTTGACTTGCCTTGCCTGCCTTGCCTTGCCTGATGGAATTGCCTTGCCTGGATTTTCCTTGCCTTGCCTTGCCTGGATTTGCTTTGCCTGGATTTGCTTGCCTTGCCTTGCCTGAATTTGCCTTTCCTTGCTTTTCCTTGCCTGGATTTGCCTTGCCTGGATTTGCCTTGTTGCCTGGATTTTCCTTGCCTGGATTGCCTTGCCTTGCCTGGATTTTCCTTGCCTGGATTTGCCTTGTATTGCCTTGACTGCATTTGCATTGCTTCTTCCATAGATTTTATGGCAAATGAAAATGACAGGAGTGGACTTTTGAGCTAATTGACACAATACTGAGAAAATTTAATCATATACTTCCATTAATGTAATATAATTATAAATGCAGCTAGCATAGTTCCTAATACATAGTAAGTATCCAATCAATGTCACTTCTTTATTTTTCCTACTTTGAACATGATTTAAGAACTAAATCACTTATGAGAACTGACATCTGCTAATCTCTCTGTTTCTCAAGATAGTTTGGATCTTCTTCCTGCCATGAGAAATAACGTGTTACCTTTTTCAATGTTGTTTTTGATGTTTGTATAAGATGCATGGAATGAATTTTACTGTGACTATATGGTTGACATTTGAACAATGAGTGTCTTGGGGACCAGCACCTTGTGCAGTCAAAACTCTGAGTAAAAGGTTTGCCTCCCCATAAACGTAACTACTAATAGCCTAGTCTTAATCAGAAACCTTATTGATGACACAAACAGTTGATTAGCACATTTTCTCTTTCCTCTGATTTTCTTTAAGCTAGAGAAAAAGAATGTCATTTAGAAAATCAGAAGAAAGAAAATGTATTTACTATTAAGTGGAAGGGATCATCATAGAGGTCTTCATCCTTGTTGTCTTCATGTTGAGTAGGCTGAGAAAGAAGTGGGGTCCTGCTATCTCAGGGGTGGCAGAGGAGGAAGAAAATCCGTGTACAAGTGGACCACATAGTTCAAACCTAGGTTGCTCAAAGGTCAACTGTATTCTTAAATAGGTGTTTTAATGAAAAAAATATATATATATCTTTCTCTCATATGCATCCCAAAAAGCTTATTTAATGTAAACTGATGTTTTAAGTTAAAAATGTTTTATTTCTTTTTC
>CM038392.1:213040142-213069508 GCA_021498475.1 Saguinus midas
ACTGGCGCAATCCGCCCCTACTAAGTACTGCCCAGGGCTGATGCAGCCTGCCATTGCCGAGGCAACCTGCCATAACAGAGAGACTTCGCCAGGAGGGGGAGTGATTAACAGCAGAAGGAGCCCAGCAGCAACAGGGCGGACCCGCGCTAGCAGGTCAGAGCCCCGGCAGGCAAATAGTGAATAGACTGCCTCCTAGTGGGCAGGACAGTGCAACAGATACTCATAAAGAAAGCCCCAACTCCTGAGACAGAGCATCTAAGGGGAAAAAAGTGGTGTTTTATGAGTTCTATTGCAGCAGACATAAACAACCTCCCAACAATGCTGAATGAACAACGAAGCTCACAGCTCAGCACTGGAGCTCCTATAAAGCACAGACCATCTCCTCAAGCAGCTCCCTGACCCCTGTATATCCAAAGAGTCACCCCAAAAAGGACTAATCAGACTGACATTTGGCTGGCATCATTCTGGAACAAAGACAGCAGAAGAAGAAACTGGTATCATCCTCACTGTTCTGCAGCTGCTACAGGTATACCCCAGACAAGCAGGGCCTGGAGTGGACCTCAGCACTCATACAGCAGAGGGGCTAGACCATTAGAAGGAAAACTAAGTAACAGAAATACTTCATCATCAACAATCTCAGCGTCCACACAGAGACCCAATTGAAAAATCAGCAACTACTAAGACGACAGGCGGATAAATCCATAAAGATGGGAAGAAACCAGCGCAAAAAGGAGGAAAACACCTGAAACCAAAACACCTCACCTCCAAAAAAGGACCAAAACTCCTCACCAGCAAGGGAACAAAGCTGGACAGAGAATGAGTGTGACGAAATGACAGAATCAGACTTCAGAAAGTGGATAATGAGAAACTTCAGTGAGCTAAAAGAACATGTTCTAAACCAGTGCAAAGAAACTAAGAACCTTGAAAAAGATTTGAAAAAAGATTCGAGGAATTGATAACAAGAATGGACAACTTAGAGAGGAATATGAATGAATTGAAGGAGCTGAAAACACAACACGAGAACTTCGAGAAGCATGCACAAGTTTCAACAGCCGAATTGACCAAGCAGAAGAAAGAATATCAGAAGTTGAAGATCAACTCAATGAAATAAAACGAGAAACCAAGATTAAAAAAAAGCACAAAAAGGAATGAACAAAATCTCCAAGAAATGTGGGACTATGTGAAGAGACCCAACCTACGTTTCATAGGTGTACCAGAATGTGATGAAGAGAATGAATCCAAGCTGGAAAACACTCTTCAGGATATTATCCAGGAAAATTTTCCCAACCTAGCAAGACAGGTCAATACTCAACTCCAGGAAATACAGAGAACACCACAAAGATACTCTGCAAGAAGAGCAACCCCAAGGCACATAATCGTCAGATTCACCAGGGTTGAAATGAAGGAGAAAATACTAAGGGCAGCCAGAGAGAAAGGTCGGGTCACCTACAAAGGGAAGCCCATCAGACTCACAGCAGATCTCTCGGCAGAGACTCTACAAGACGGAAGAGAGTGGAAGCCAATATTCAACATCCTTAAAGAAAAGAACTTTCAACCCAGAATTTCATATCCAGCCAAACTGAGCTTCATAAGTGAAGGAAAAATAAAATCCTTCACGAACAAGCAAGTACTCAGAGATTTTGTCACCACTAGGCCTGCTTTACAAGAGCTCCTGAAAGAGGCACTACACATAGAAAGAAACAACCAGTTCCAGCCATCCTAAAAGCATACCAAATGCTAAAGAGCATCAACAAAATGAAGAATCTTCATGAACCAATGGGCAAAACTGCCAGCTAGCATCAAAATGGCAGTATCAAATTCACACATAACAATATTAACCCTAAATGTAAATGGGCTAAATGCACCAATCAAAAGACACAGACTGGAAAATTAGATAAAAAACCAAAACCCATCGGTGTGCTGCATCCAGGAAACCCACTTCACATGCAAAGATACACAAAGGCTCAAAATAAAGGGATGGAGGAAGATTTACCAAGCAAATGGAGAGAACAAAAAGCAGGAATTGCAATTCTCATCTCTGATAAAATAGACGTTAAAGCAACAAAGATCAAAAGGGACAAAGAAGGTCATTACATAATGGTAAAAGGATCGATACAACAAGAAGAGCTAATGATTCTAAATATATATGGACCCAATGTAGGAGCACCCAGATATATCAGGCAAGTTCTTAATGACTTCAAAGAGACTTAGACTCCCACACAATAATAGTGGGAGACATTAACACTCCACTGTCAATAGCAGACAGATCAACCAGACAAAATATTAACAAGGGGGAGAAGACTTCCAAGATGGCATCATAGAGGTGACTCTGGATTGCAGCTCTCAGTGAAGGCACAGAGGGTGAGTTCTAGCCGCATTCTCAGACAGATCTTTTTTGCCCACAGAACGTTGAATGTCCCAGGTGTGGGAGAGACATGGCACGCTCAGCACCTCACGTCCAGCCCACAGTGCAGTGGCACCAGGCACATAAACTCACTGGTCCTGTTGCCCTGTTAAACCGGAAATTTGAGATTTTGAAGGGCAGATTGGCATGTCCATCCGATTGAATGGGACTTGGACAATGAGCCAGACCAGGAAATTCCTGGGAATCGTGATCTGAGCTGGTGCAGTGGGCAGTGGCACGGGAGATTGCATGGATTCTAGTGCCCTATCAGCAGGCTACTCGGGCGCCAGTGAGAGAGTCAACCGTTCAGCTTGGGGAGAGAAAGAGAGAGAGAGCGAGAGGAAGGACTCTCAGGCAGGGAGCTGGATGATGAGGCTCAGCAGGTCCCACCCTGATGGGGACAAGCAGGGCAGCGATTGGAGGTGCTTGGGGCTGAGAGTTTTGCTGCCAGCATCTAGGATGGTGCAGCCTGGTGCAAGAGGGGCATACACCACGACTGACGCAAGCCCCCTTACTGAAGTACCGCCCAGGGTTGACGCATCCTGCTGTCGCCGAGGCAACCTGCATTAACAGAGAGACTCCACAAGCAGGGCGGAGCAAGCCACAGCAGGGGGGAGCAAGCCACAGCACAGAGCCCCGCAGCAACAGGGTGGAAACGCGCTAGAAGGGCCGAGCCCCGGCAGGAAAATAGCGAATAGACTGCCATCTAGCTGGGCAGGACAGTGCAACAGATACTCATAAAGAAAGCCCCAACTCCCTGAGACAGAGCATCTAAGGGGGGAAAAAGGGGGGTGTTTTATGAGTTCTGTTTCAGCAGACATAAACACATCCTCCCAACTGAAAAGTCAGCAACTGCTAAGACAACAGGTGGATAAATCCATAAAGATGAAAAGAAACCAGCGCAAAAAGGAGGAAAACACGCGAAACCAAAACACTTCACGTCCTACAAAGGACAAAAACTCCTCACAAGCAAGGGAACAAAGCTGGAAGGAGACTGAGTGTGATGAATTGACGGAATCAGACTTCAGAAAGTGGATCATGAGAAATTTCAGTGAGCTAAAAGAACATGTTGTAAATCAGTGCAAAGAAACTAAGAACCTTGAAAAAAGATTTGAAAAAGATTAGAAATGATAACAAGAATAGACAACTTAGACAGGAATATGAATGAATTGAAGGCGCTGAAAAACACAACACGAGAACTTCACGAAGCATGAACAAGTTTCAAAAGCCGAATTGACCAAGCAGAAGAAAGAATATCAGAAGTCGAAGATCAACTCAATGAAATAAAATGAGAAACCAATATCAAAAAAAAGCGCAAAAAAGAATGAACAAAATCTCCAAGAAATGTGGGACTATGTGAAGAGACCCAACCTACGTTTGATAGGTGTACCAGAATGTGATGAAGAGAATGAATCCAAGCTGGAAAACACTCTTCAGGATATTATCCAGAAAAATTTCCACAACCAAGCAAGACAGGTCAATACTAAACTCCAGGAAATACAGAGGAAACCACAAAGATATTCTGCAAGAAGAGCAACCCCAAGGCACATAATCGTCAGATTCACCAGGGTTGAAATGAAGGAGAAAATACTAAAAGCAGTCAAAGAGAAAGGTCGGGTCACCCACAAAGGGAAGCCCATCAGACTCACAGCAGATCTCTCGGCAGAGACTCTACAAGCCAGAAGAGAGTGGGGGCCAATATTCAACATCCTTAAAGAAAGAACTTTCAACCCAGAATTTCATATCCAGCCAAACTGAGCTTCATAAGTGAAGGAACAGGGTGAGTCTAGCATTCTCAGACAGATCTTTTTTGCCCAGAACTGAAGTCCCAGGTGTGAGAGACATGTCCTAGCACACTCTGCAGTGTTCACATGCAGTGGCACCAGGCAAACTCACTGGTCTGTTGCCCTGTTAAACCAATCTGAGATGAAGGGCAGATTGGCATGTCCATCTGATTGAATGACTTGGACAATGAGCCAGACCAGGAAATTGGAATCGTGATCTGAGCTGGTGCAGTGGGCAGTCAGATCATTTCAGTGCCCTATCAGCAGGCTACTGGGGCAGTGAGAGTCCACTTTCAGCTTAGAGAAAGAGAGAGAGGATCTCAGGCAGGGAGCTGGTGATGACTCAGCAGTCCCACTGATACAAGCAGGGCAGCGATTGGAGTCTCTATTTTGCTGCCAGCATCTAGGAGTGCAGGTGAGGCATACACCACATGGGAAGCCCCTACTGAAATACCGCCCAGGGTTGACGCATATGCTGGAGGCAACCTGCATAACAGACTCTCACAGCAGCCACAGCAGAAGACAGCACAGGAGCAACATACTAGAACCACCCGGCAAATAGTGAATAGACTGCCTCTAGCTCAGGACAGTGCAACAGATACTCATAAAAGCCCCAACTCCTGAGACAGAGCATCTAAAAAAGTGTTTTATGAGTTCTGTTCAAGACATAAACACATCTCCCAACTGAAATCAGCAACTGTAGACAACAGGTGGATAAATCCATAAAGATGAAAAGACCAGCGCAAAGGAGGAAAACACGCGAAACCAAAACACTTCACGTCCTACAAAGGACAAAAACTCCTCACAAGCAAGGAACAAAGCTGGAAGGAGACTGAGTGTGATGAATTGACGGAATCAGACTTCAGAAAGTGGATCATGAGAAATTTCAGTGAGCTAAAAGACATGTTAAATCAATTCAAAGAAACTAAGAACCTTGAAAAAGATTTGAAAAAGATTAAAATGATAACAGAATGACAACTTAGACAGGAATATGAATGAATTGAACGCTGAAAAACACAACAGAGAACTTCAGGATAAAGGAAAAAGTTTCAAAGCTCCAAGCAGAAGAAAGAATATCAGTGAAAGATCAACTCAATGAAATAAAATGAGAAACCAATATCAAAAGCAAAAAGAATGAACAAAATCTCAAAAATGTGGGACTATGTGAAGAGACCCAACCTACGTTTGATAGGTGTACCAGAATGTGATGAAGATGAATCAGCTGGAAAACACTCTTCAGGATATTATCCAGAAAATTTCACAACCAAGCAAGACAGGTCAATACTCAACTCCAGGAAATACAGAGAAACCACAAAGATATTCTGCAAGAAGAAACCTAAGGACATAATCGTAGATTCACCAGTTGAAATGAAGGAGAAAATACTAGCAGTCAAAGAGAAAGGTCAGGTCACCCACAAAGGGAAGCCCATCAGACTCACAGCAGATCTCTGGCAGAGACTCAACAAGCCAGAGAGAGTCCAATATTCAACATCTTAAAGAAAAGAACTTTCAACCAGAATTTCATATCCAGCCAAACTGAGCTTCATAAGTGAAGGAAAAATAAAATCCTTCATGAACAAACAAGTACTCATAGATTTTGTCACCACTAGGCCTGCTTTACAAGACCTCTGAAAGGAATTACACATGAAAGAAACAACACCAGCCATCCTAAAAGCACACCAAATGCTAAAGAGTATCAACAAAATGAAGAATCTACATGAACCAATGGCAAAAAGCCAGCTAGCATCAAAATGGCAGTATCAAATTCACACATAACAACATTAACCAATGTAAATGGGCTAAATGCACCAATCAAAAGACACAGACTGGCTGGATAAAAACCAAAACCCTCAGTGTGTATCCAGGAAACCCACCTCACACGCAAAGATACACAAAGGCTCAAAATAAAGGGATGGAGGAAGATTTACCAAGCAAATGGAAACAAAAAAAGCAGGAGTTGCAATTCTCATCTCTGGTAAAATAGACTTTAAGCAACAAAGATCAAAAGGGACAAAGAAGGTCATTACATAATGGTAAAAGGTTCTACAACAAGAAGAGCTAACAATTCTAAATATATATGGACCCAATGCAGGAGCACCCAGATATACAAGGCAAGCTTAATGACTTCAAAGAGACTTGAACTCCACACAATATAGTGGAGGCCAATATTCAACATCCTTAAAGAAAAGAACTTTCAACCCAGAATTTCATATCCAGCCAAACTGAGTTTCATAAGTGAAGGAAAAATAAAATCCTTCATGAACAAGCAAGTACTCAGAGATTTTGTCACCACTAGGCCTGCTTTACAAGAGCTCCTGAAAGAGGCACTACACATAGAAAGAAACAACCAGTACCAACCATCCTAAAAGCATACCAAATGCTAAAGAGCATCAACAAAATGAAGAATCTACATAAACCAATGGGCAAAACAGCCAGCTATCAAAATGGCAGTATCAAATTCACACATAACAATATTAACCCTAAATGTAAATGGGCTAAATGCACCAATCAAAAGACACAGACTGGCAAATTGATAAAACCAAAACCCGTCAGTGTGCTGTATCCAGGAAACCCACCTCACATGCAAGGATACACAAAGGCTCAAAATAAAGGGATGGAGGAAGATTTACCAAGCAAATGGAGAGCAAAAAAAAAGCAGGAGTTGCAATTCTCATCTCTGATAAAATAGACTATAAGCAACAAAGATCAAAAGGGACAAAGAAGGTCATTACATAATGGTAAAAGGATCGATACAACAAGAAGAGCTAACAATTCTAAATATATATGGACCCAATGCAGGAGCACCCAGATATATAAGGCAAGTTCTTAATGACTTACAAGAGACTTAGACTCCCACACAATAATAGTGGAGACTTTAACACTCCACTGTCAATACAGACAGATCAACCAGACAGAAAATTAACAAGGATATCCAGGACTTGAACTCAGACCTGGAACAAGCAAACCTGATAGACATTTACAGAACTCTCCACCCCAAATCCACAGAATATACATTCTTCTCAGCACCACATCACACCTACTCCAAAATTGACCACATAATTGGAAGTAAAGCACCTCAGCAAATGCAAAACAACTGAAATCATAACAAACAGTCTCTCAGACCATAGTGCATCAAGTTGGAACTCAGAATTCAGAAAATAACTCAGAACCACAGCTTCATGGAAACTGAACAACTGGCTCTTGAATGTTGATTGGATAAACAATGAAATGAAGGCAGAAATAAAGAAGTTCTTGAAACCAATGAGAATAAGACACAACGTACCAGAATCTCTGGGACACATTTAAAGCAGTCTGTAGAGGAAAATATATAGCAATAAGTGCCCACATGAGAAGAGTGGAGAGATTCAAAATTGACACCTATCATCAAAATTGAAAGAGCTAGAGGAGCAAGATCAAAAAGCTCAAAACCTAGCCAAAGACAAGAAATAACTAAGATCAGAGCAGAACTGAAGAGATAGAGACAGAAAACCCTTCAAAAATCAATAAATCCAAGAGCTGGTTTTAAAAGATCAACAAAATAGACAGACCACTAGCCAGACTGATAAAAAGAAAAGAGAGAACAACCAAATAGATGCAATAAAAACTGATAAAGGGAAATCACCACAGATTCCACAGAAATTCAAACCATCATCAGAGAATACTACAAACAACTCTATGCACATAAACTAGTAAACCAGGAAGAAATGGATAAATTCCTGACGCCTGTGTCCTCCCAAGCCTAAACCAGGAGGAAGCCAAAACTATGAATAGACCAATAACAAGGTCTGAAGTTGAGGCAGCAATTAAGAGCCTACCACACAAAAAGCCCAGGTCCAGATGGGTTCACAGCTGAATTCTACCAGACACACAAAGAGGATCTGTACCATTCCTTCTGAAACTATTCCAAATAATTCAAAAGAGGAACCCTTCCAAATCATTTTATGAGACCAACATCATCCTGATACCAAAACCTGGCAGAGACTCAACAAGAAAAAGAAAACTTCAGGCCAATATCCATGATGAACATAGATGCAAAAATCTTCAATAAAATACTGGCAAACCGATTGCAACAGCACATTAAAAACTTATCCATCATGATCAAGTAGGATTCATCCGGGATGCAAGGCTGGTTCAACATACACAAGTCTATAAATGTAATTCACCACATAAACAGAAGCAAAAACAAAACACATGATTATCTCAATTGACGAGAAGGCATTTGACAAAATTCAACAGCCCTTTATGCTAAAACCCTCAATAAACTTGGTATTGATGGAACATATCTCAAAGTAATAAAAGCTATTTGTGACAAACCAACAGCCAATATCATACTAATGGGCAAAACTGGAAGCATTCCTTTGAAATCTGGCACTGAAAAGGATGCCCTCTCTCACCACTCCTATTCAACATAGTACTGGAAGTTCTAGCCAAAGCAATCAGGCAAGAAAAAGAAATAAAGGGTATTCAAATAGAAAGGTTGGAAGCCAAATTGTCTCTATTTGCACGACATGATAGTACCTAGGACCCCATCACCTCAGCAAAAGCTCCTGAAACTGATAAGCAACTTCAGCAAAGTCTCAGGATATAAAATCAATGTTCAAAAATCACAAGCATTCCTATACACAATAACAGACTTAAAGAGAAAATCAAGAACGAACTGCATTCAATTGCTACAAAGAAAATAAAATACCTAGGAATACAACTCACAAGGAAATAAGGGACCTCTTTAAGGAAACTACAAACAACTGCTCAACGAAATAAGAGAGGAAACAGATGAGAAACATTCCATGTTCATGGTTAGGAAGAATCAATATCGTGAAAATGGCTATACTGCCCAAAGTAATTTACACAATCAATGCTATCCCATCAAACTACCATTGAATTTCTTCACAGAACTGGAAAAAACACCATGAATTTCATATGGAACCAAAGAGAGCCCGCATAGCCAAGTCAATTCTAAGCAAAAAGAACACAGCGGGAGGCATCACACCAGACTTCAAACTATACTACAGGCTACAGTAATCAAAACAGCATGGTACTGGTACCAAAACAGAGATATAGACCAATGGAACAGAACAGAGGCATCGGAGGCAACACGACATATCTACAACCATATAATCTTTGATAAACCAGACAAAAACAGGAATGGGGAAAGGATTCCTGTTTAATAAATGGTGTTGGGAAAACTGGCTAGCCATGTGCAGAAAGCAGAAACTGGACCCCTTCCTGACACCTTACACTAAAATTAACTCCAGATGGATTAAAGACTTATAAGACCTGACACCATAAAAACCCTGAAGAAAATTTAGGCAAAACCATTCCTATACACCAATAACAGACTTAAGAGAACCAAATCAAGAACGAACTGCCATTCACAATTGCTACAAAGAAAATAAAATACCTAGGAATACAACTCACAAGGAATGTAAGGGACATCTTCAAAAAAAAAACAAACAACTGCTCAACGAAATAAGAGGACACAAACAGATGGAGAAACATTCCATGTTCATGGTTAGGAAGAATCAATATCGTGAAAATGGCTATACTGCCCAAAGTAATTTACACAATCAATGCTATCCCCATCAAACTACCATTGAATTTCTTCACAGAACTGGAAAAACCACCATGAATTTCATATGGAACCAAAGAGAGCCCGCATAGCCAAGTCAATTCTAAGCAAAAGAACACAGCGGGAGGCATCACACTACCAGACTTCAAACTATACTACAAGGCTACAGTAATCAAAACAGCATGGTACTGGTACCAAAACAGAGATATAGACCAATGGAACAGAACAGAGGCATCGGAGGCAACACAACATATCTACAACCATATAATCTTTGATAAACCAGACAAAAACAAGCAATGGGGAAAGGATTCCTGTTTAATAAATGGTGTTGGGAAAACTGGCTAGCCATGTGCAGAAAGCAGAAACTGGACCCCTTCCTGACACCTTACACTAAAATTAACTCCAGATGGATTAAAGACTTAAAGTAAGACCTGACACCATAAAAACCCTAGAAGAAAATCTAGGCAAAACCATTCAGGACATAGGAGTAGGCAAGGACTTCATGAAAAACACCAAAAGCATTGGCAAAAAAGCCAAAATAGACAAATGGGACCTAATCAAACTCCACAGCTTCTGCACGGCAAAAGAAACAGTCACTAGAGTGAATCGGCAACCATCAGAATGGGAAAAATCTTTGCAGCTTACGCATCTGACAAAGGGCTGATATCCAGAATTTACAAAGAACTCAAACAGATTTACAGGAAAAAAACAAACAAGCCCATTCAAAAATGGGCAAAGGATATGAACAGACACTTTACAAAAGAAGACATACATGAGGCCAACAAACATGAAAAATGCTCATCATCATTGGTCATTAGAGATGCAAATCAAAACCACATTGAGATACCATCTCACACCAGTTAGAATGGCGATCATTAAAAAAATCTGGAGACAGCAGATGCTGGAGAAGATGTGGAGAAATAGGAACACTTTTACACTGTTGGTGGGAGTGTAAATTTGTTCAACTATTGTGGAAGACAATGTGGTGATTCCTCAAGGACCTAGAAATAGAAATTCCATTTGATCCAGCAATCCCATTACTTGATATATATCCAAAGGACTATAAATCATTCTACTATAAGGACACAGGCACACGAATATTCATTGCAGCACTGTTTACAATAGCAAAGACCTGGATCCAACTTAAATGCCCATCAATGATAGACTGGACTTGGAAAATGTGGCACATATACACCATGGAATAGTATGCAGCAATCAAAAATGATGAGTTTGTGTCCTTTGTGAGGACATGGATGAATTTGGAGAACATCATTCTCAGCAAACTGACACAAGAACAGAAAAACAAATACTGCATATTCTCACTCATAGGCGGGTGAGAAAAATGAGTACATATGGACACAAGTAGGAAGTCTATTACACACTGGGGTCTATTGGGGGAAGTGGGGAGGGACAGTGGGAGGGCAGGGGAGAAATAGCCTGGGGATAAATGCCAAGTGTGGGTGAAGGAGAGGAAGGCAGCAAAGCACACTGCCATGTGTGTACCTATGCAACTATCTTGCACGCTCTGCACATGTACCCCAAAACCTATAATGCAATAAAAAAAGAAAAAAAAAGAAAAGGAAAGAAAAAACAGCTCTTGGATTTATTGATTTTTTGAAGGGTTTTTCTCGTCTCTATCTCCTTCAGTTCTGCTCTGATCTTAATTATTTCTTGTCTTTGGCTAGGTTTTGAGCTTTTTTGATCTGGCTCCTCTAGCTCTTCCAATTTTGAAAATAGGGTGTCAATTTTGGATCTTTTCACTCTTCTAATGTGGGCATTTATTGCTATATATTTTCCTCTACAGAGTGCTTTAAATGTTTTCCAGAGATTCTGGTACGTTTTGTCTTCGTTCTTGTTAGTTTTGAAGAACTTATTTATTTCTGCCTTCATTTCATTGTTTATCCAATCAACATTCCACAGCCAGTTGTTCAGTTTCCATGAAGCTGTGCGGTTCTGAGTTATTTTCTGAATTCTGAGTTACAACTTAATTGCACTATGGTCTGAGAGACAGTTATGATTTCAGTTGTTTTGCATTTGCTGAGGAGTGCTTTACTTCCAATTATGTGGTCAATTTTGGAGTAGGTGTGATGTGGTGCTGAGAAGAATGTATATTCTGTGGATTTGGGGTGGAGAGTTCTGTAAATGTCTATCAGGTTTGCTTGTTCCAGGACTGAGTTCAAGTCGGGAATATCCTCGTTAATTTTCTGTATGTTTGATCTGTCTGCTATTGACAGTGGAGTGTTAAAGTCTCCCACTATTATTGTGTGGGAGTCTAAGTCTCTTTGTAAGTCATTAAGAACTTGCCTTATATATCTGGTGCTCCTGCATTGGGTCCATATATATTTAGAATTGTTAGCTCTTCTTGTTGTATTGATTTTTTTACCATTATGTAATGACCTTCTTTGTCCGTTTTGATCTTTGTTGCTTTAAAGTCTATTTTATCAGAGACGAGAATTGCATCTCCTTTTTTCTGCTCTATTTTTGCTTGGTAAATCTTTCTCCATCTTTTTATTTTGAGCCTTTTTTTATCCTTGCGTGTGAGGTGGGTTTCCTGGATACAGCACACAGATGAGTTTTGGTTTTTTATCCAATTTGCCAGTCTGTGTCTTTTGATTGGTGCATTTAGCCCATTTATATTTAGGGTGAATATTGTTTTGTGTGAATTTCATACTGCCATTTTGATGCTAGCTGGCTGTTTTGCCCATTGGTTCTTGTAGATTCTTCATTTTGTTGATGCTCTTTAACATTTGGTATGCTTTTAGTATGGCTAGTACTGGTTGTTTCTTTCTATGTGTAATGCCTCTTTCAGTAGCTCTTGTAAAGCAGGCCTAGTGGTGACAAAATCTCTGAGTACTTCTTTGTTCATGAAGGATTTTATTTTTCCTTCACTTACGAAGCTCAGTTTGGCCGGATATGAAATTCTGGGTTGAAAGTTCTTTTCTTTAAGGATGTTGAATATTGGCCCCCACACTGTTCTGGCTTGTAGAGTCTCCGTCGAGAGATCTGCTGTGAGTCTGATGGGCTTCCCTTTGTGGGTGACCCGACCTTTCTCTCTGGCTGCCCTTAGTATTTTCTCCTTCGTTTCAACCCTGGTGAATCTGACGATTATGTGCCTTGGGGTTGCTCTTCTTGCGGAGTATCTTTGTGGTGTTCTTTGTATTTCCTGGAGTTGAGTATTGACCTGTCTTGCTAGGTTGGGGAAATTTTCCTGGATAATATTCTGAAGAGTATTTTCCAGCTTGGATTCATTCTCTTCATCACATTCTGGTACGCCTATCAAACGTAGGCTGGGTCTCTACACATAGTCCCCAATTTCTTGGAGACTTTGTTCATTTCTTTTTGTGCTTTTTTCTCTAATCTTGGTTTCTTGTTTTATTTCATTGAGTTGACCTTCGACTTCTGATATTCTTTCTTCTGCTTGGTCAATTCGGCTGTTTAAACTTGTGCATGCTTCGCGAAGTTCTCGTGTTGTGTTTTTCAGCTCCTTCAATCCATTCATGTTCCTCTCTATGTTGTCCATTCTTGTTATCATTTCCTCGAATCTTTTTTCAAATCTTTTTTCAAGGTTCTTAGCTTCTTTGCACTGATTTAGAATATGTTCTTTTAGCTCCCTGATGTTTCTCATCATCCACTTTCTGAAGTCTGATTTCGTCATTTCATCACAGTCGTTCTTCGTCCAGCTTTGTTTTCTTGCTGGTGAGGAGTTTTGGTCCTTTGTCGGAGGTGAGGTGTTTGGCTTTCGGGTGTTTTCCTTTTTTTTGCGCTGGTTTCTTTCCATCTTTATAAATTTATCCACCTGTCGTCTTAGTAGTTGCTGATTTTTCAATTGGGTTTTTGAGTGGATGCCCAGATTGTTGATGTTGAAGTATTTCTGTTACTTTGTTTTTCTTCTAATGGTCTAGCTCCTCTGCTGTTCGAGTGCTGAGGTCCACTCCAGGCCCTGCTTGTCTGGTGTAAACCTGTAGCAGCTGCAGAACAGTGATGGATGCTACCAGTTTTTTCTTCTGCTATATTTTTTCCAGAATGATGTCCGCCAAATGTCAGTCTGACTAGTCCTTTTTTGGGGTGACTCTCTGGATATACAGGGGTCAGGGAGCTGCTTGAGGGGACGGTCTGTGCTTTATAGAAGTTCTAGTGCTGAGCTGTGAGATCTGTTTTTCATTCAGGGTTTTTGGGAGGATGTGTTTATGTCTGCTGCAACCATACTCATAAAACACTCCCCCTTTTTCCCCCCTTAGATGCTCTGTCTCAGGGGATTGGGGCTTTCTTTATGAGTATCTTTGCACTGTCCTGCCACGTCTAGGAGGTAGTCTATTCACTATTTGCCTGCCGAAGCTTTGCCCTGCTAGCATGGGTCTGCCCTGCTGCCACCGGCCCCGTTCTGCTGTGGTGCTCCACCCAGCTGATGGAGTCTCTCTGTTATGGTGGGTTTCCTCGGCAATAGCAGGCTGCCTCAGCAATGGGTGGTACTTCAGTAGGAGCGGATTGCATCCATAGTGGTGGATGCCCTTTCCCCACCGGGCTGCACCATGCTAGATTTCACTGTGCTGGCATCAAATCTCTCAGCCCCGAGTGCCTCGAATCGCCACTCTGCTTGTCCCCATGATGGTGGGACCTGCCGAGCCTGATCACCCAGCTCCCTGCCTCAGAGTCAGTCCTCTCTCTCTCTCTCTTCCTCTCCCAAAGGTGAAAGGTCGACTCTCTCACTGGCGCCACAGTAGCCTGCTGATAGGGCCCTGGGATCCGTGCAATCTCCCATGCCATTGCCCACTGTGCTGGCTCAGATCATGCTTCCAAAAAATCTCCTGGTCTGGCTCATTGTCCAACTCCCATTCAATCAGATGGACATGTCAATCTGCCCTTCCAAATCTCAGATTGCTAGTTTAACGGGGCTCCCAGATCAGTGAGTTTTGTGTGGGAGGTGAGGCGCTGGGGTGCAGACTGAGCCACTGGAATCGGCCGCGCGGGCCATCTATGCTGGCTTCCCATGTCTCTCCCACACCTGGGACTTTCAACGTTCTGTGAGCAAAAAAGGTCCATTCGAAAATGAGGCTAGCACTCACCCTCTGTACCTTCACTGGGAGCTGCAATCCTGAGTCGCCGCTATGACGCCATCATGGAAGCCTTCAATAGGTAGCATTTTTTTTTCTTAATGGTTCATAAAATAATAGTGCATCCTAAAGTCATTGGTATCTAAGGGTTTGTAAAATACAGTAGTCTAGTTCTGTCTTCCTTTTGTCACTATTTCCTCTGCTTAACTTTGAAGGATTAAATTTACTCAGCCAAGAACATTTTTGCTATATACTTCCAGAAATATTTTATGAAATAATGCAATTCTACCATTAACATTCTTATTTTTAAAAAACATTCATTCATGTACTGTATCCATTTATTTGTGCTAACTTAAACGAATGTAAATAGTAGTCATAGTTATTTTGAGAGTTTTTTAAATGGTTAATGTTGAAAATTTTAAGTTTAAGTTCCGGGGTACATATGTAGGATGTGCAGATTACATAGGTAAACATGTGCCATGGTGATTTGCTGGAACCATCCTCTAGGTATTAAGCCCAGAATGCATTTGCTCTTTTTTCTGTTTTTAAACATTTTCTTACTATTTGTTTCCTCCTCCAGATAAAGTCAATTCCTGACATTTTTTCATTTATCCATCTGGGTGTAGTGAAGCCTGTCAGTCTTCATAATTGAACATTTTCATGTGGATTACAAATATTTTCCCCATTCTGTTGTTTCCTTTTTGTTTTATGGTTGTTCATTACACTGAACTATTATATTCATATTTGTTCCTGTCCATCTTTATAGTCCCATATACTGATTTAAAGAAAAAAATCTCCCCTTCACAGTTAAAAAAATTCACCAATTTTTTTAAAATTTTTATTGTATTATAGGTTTTGGGGTACATGTGCAGAACGTGTAAGATAGTTCCATAGGTACCCACATGGCAGTGTGGTTTGCTGCCTTCCTCCCATTCACCTACACATGGCATTCATCCCCAGGCTATCCCTCCCCAGCCCCCCCACTGTCCCTCCCTCATTCCCCCAATAGACCCTAGTGTATAGTAGACCACCTCTCTGTGTCCATGTGTTCTCATTTTTCTCACCCACCTATGAGTGAATATATGCGGTATTTCTTTTTCTGTTCTTGTGTCAGTTTGCTGAGAATGATTTTTTCCAGATTCATCCATGTCCTTACAAAGGACACAAACTCATCATTTTTGATTGCTGCATAATATTCCATGGTGTATATGTGCCACATTCTCCCAGTCCAGTCTGTCATCGTTGGGCATTTGGGTTGGTTCCAGTTCTTTGCTATTGTAAACAGTGCTGAAATGAACATTAGTGTGCATGTGTCCTTATACTAGAAAAATTTATAGTCCTTTGAATATATACCCAGTAATGGGATTGCTGGGTCAAATGGAATTTCTATTTCTAGGTCCCTGAGGAATTGCCACACTGTCTTCCACAATAGTTGAACTAATTTACACTCCCACCAACAGTTTAAGAGTGTTCCTATTTCTCCACATCCTCTCCAGCATCTGCTGTCTCCAGATTTTTTTAATGATCGCCATTCTAACTGGGGTGAGATGGTATCTCAATGTGGTTTTGATTTGCATCTCTCTAATGACCAGTGATGATGAGCATTCTTTCATGTGTTTGTTGGCTTCATGTATGTCTTTTTTTGTAAAGCATCTGTTCATATCCTTTGCCCATTTTTGAATGAGCTTGTTTGTTTTTTTCCTGTAAATCTGTTTGAGTTCTTTGTAAATTCTGAATATCAGCCCTTTGTCAGATGTGTAAACTGCAATGAGTTTTTCCCATTCTGATGGTTGTCGATTCACTCTAGTGATTGTTTCTTTTGCCATGCAGAAGCTGTGGAGTTTGATTAGGTCCCATTTGTCTATTTTGGCTTTTGTTGCCAATGCTTTTGGTGTTTTGGTCATGAAGTCCTTTCCTACTCCTATGTACTGAATGGTTTTGCCTAGATTTTCTTCTAGGGTTTTTATGGTGTCAGGTCTTTGTGGTGTTCTCTGTATTTCCTGGAGTTGAGTATTGACCTGTCTTGCTAGGTTGGGGAAATTTTCCTGAATAATATCCTGAAGAGTGTTTTCCAGCTTGGATTTATTCTCTTCATCACATTCTGGTACACCTATCAGACGTAGGTTGGGTCTCTTCACATAATCCCACATTTCTTGGAGATTTTGTTCATTCCTTTTTGCGCATTTTTTCTTTAATCTTGGTCTCACGTTTTATTTCATTGAGTTGATCTTCAACTTCCGATAATCTTTCTTCTGCTTGGTCAATTCGCCTGTTGAAACTTGTGCATGCTTCACGGAGTTCTCGTGTTCTGTGTTTCAGCTCCTTCAATTCATTCATATTCCTCTCTAAGTTGTCCATTCTTGTTATCATTTCCTCGAATCTTTTTTCAAATCTTTTTTCAAGGTTCTTAGCTTCTTTGCACTGATTTATAACATGTTCTTTTAGCTCAATGAAGTTTCTCATCATCCACTTTCTAAAGTCTGATTCCGTCATTTCATCACACTCATTCTCCGTCCAGCTTTGTTCCCTTGCTGGTGAGGAGTTTTGGTCCTTTGTAGGAAGTGAGGTGTTTTGGTTTCGGGTGTTTTACTCCTTTTTGTGCTGGTTTCTTTCCATCTTTATGGATTTATCCGCCTGTCGTCTTAGTAGTTGCTCATTTTTCAGGTGGGTCTCTATGTGGATGCTGAGATTGTTGATGATGAAGTATTTCTGTTACTTAGTTTTCCTTCTAATGGTCTAGCCCCTCTGCTGTATTAGTGCTGAGGTCCACTCCAGGCCCTGCTTGTCTGGAGTATACCTGTAGCAGCTGTGGAACAGTGAGGGTTGATACCAGTTTCTTCTTCTGCTGTCTTTGTTTCAGAATGATGCCCGCCAAATGTCAGTCTGATTAGTCCTTTTTTGGGGTGACTCTTTGGATATACAGGGGCCAGCGAGCTGCTTAAGGAGACGGTCTGTGCTTTATAGGAGCTCCAGTGCCGAGCTGTGAGCTCCTTTGTTCATTCAGGGTTGTTGGGAGGTTGTTTATGTCTGCTGCAAGAGAACTCATAAAACACCACTCTTCCCCCGCCTTAGATGCTCTGTCTCAGGGAGTTGGGGCTTTCTTTATGAGTATCTTTTGCACTGTCCTGCCCCACTAGGAAGCAGTTTATTCACTATTTGCCTGCTGGGGCTCTGCTCTGGTAGCGTGAGTCCACCCTGTTGCTGCTGGGCTCTGTTCTGCTGTGGAGCACTCCCCCCTCCTGGCGGAGTCTCTCTGTTATGGCAGGTTGCCTCAGCAATGGCAGGCTGCATCATCCCTGGGCGGTACTTCAGTAGGGGCAGATTACGTCAGTAATGGCACATGCCCCTCCCTCACCAGGCTGCACCATCCTAGTTTCCAGCAGCAAAGCTTTCAGCCCCAAGCACCTCCAGTCGCCACCCTGCTTGTCCCCGTGATGGTGGGACCCACTGTGCCTGATCACCCAGCTCCCTTCCTCAGAATCCATCCTCTCTCTCTCTCTCTCCCTTTCTACAAGCTGAAAGGTCAACTTTCTCACTGGCGCCCCACTCGCCTGTTGATAGGGCACTGGGATTCGTGCGATCTCCCGTGCCACTGCCCACTGCACTGGCTCAGATCACGCTTCCCAGGAAACTCCTGGTCTGGCTTATTGTCCAAGTCCCGTTCAGTCAGATGGACATGCCAATCTGCCCTTCCAAATCTCAGATTGCCGGTTTAACAGGGCACCCAGACCAGTGAGTTTCGTGCCGGGTCCTGCTGCGGCGCCTGCCGAAGCAGCTCGGCGAGCCGGCTGTGTTAGCCGGCTTTACTAGCATCCCGTGTCTCTCCCACACGTGGGACTCTCGACACTCTGTGGACAAAAAGGGTCCATCTGAGAATGCAGCTAGGACTCACCCTCTGTGCCTTCACTGAGAGCTGCAATCCTGAGTCGCTTCTACGATGCCATCTTGTCTATAACATTTTTTTTTAATCAGGAATTTATTGGAATACATGATATGAGATATGAATTTCCTTTTGCATATTTTCTTCAGGATTTATGGATTCTCTAGCTGATGATTTCAAAAACAGAATTTTTGCACAAAATCCAGGATTTTTTTAAAAATCCAGGATTTTTTTTCTCGAGAGAGAGGTACCCATTTCTAATTTGTACCATATGGAGGCACTGTGCAATTCAATGTTCACGTACTTACTTATATGATCATTTCTTGCCTAGTTTTCATTTATATCAGGAAGCTAAAGAGTATTTTGATCTCCTCTTTTGGCATGTTCTTAATATAAGCTTTATTTTTGAAAAGAAATTTTCATTTAGAATCATAGCAAAATTTTATTATGTCAATAATTACTATTTAGATAAATTTCGATAGTTGTCACCCAAAAATAATTTCTGAAATGCACATATAATTCTTTGAGTAAAACATTCATATAAAGAAAAAATTATTGCTCATACAGCTAAACATCTTGCCTATACATCTAAAAATCAGTTTTCCAAGTATGCAATGTGTAATTGTAGTTAACCAACATCTTTAATTACTCCGCCACAGAAACAGATACGTTCCTGTCAATGGTGTACCTTACAATTTTTTGATGTAGCAATAGCGTGAAAGTGAGACACCTTCAGTAGAAATCTTCTGCGTGCCCATACAACCATTCTGCTTTTCACTTTCAGTACACTACTCAACAAATTACATGGGATAGTCAGCACTTTATTACAAAATAGGCACTGTGTTAATATTGCCCAACTGTAGGCTAATGCAAGTGTTCTCATCACATTTAAGGCAGGCGAGGCTGAGGTATGATGTTTGTAGGTTGAGTGTAGTAAGTACACTTTCCGTTTACAATATTTTCAGTTTGCAATGAGGCTTATTGGGATATAATTCCACCACAGGTAGAGAAGCATTTCCCCACGGACCTAGTGCTTTCACATAGGCTATTTTTTTCTTTGAGATGGAGTCTGGCTCTACACAATCTCCTGGTTCAAGCGGTTCTCCTGCCTCAGCCTCATGAGTAACTGGGATTACAGGCACCTGCCACACCCAGATAATTTTTGTATTTTTAGTAGAGATGGGGTTTTGTCATGTTGAGCAGGGCTGGTCTTGAACTCTGGACCTGAAGTGATCCACCCACCTGGGCTTCCCAAGGTGCTGGGATTAAAGGCATGAGCCACCATGCACGGCCTTACATAGGCCCTTTGGTAAGCATAAAAGCCATACACTTATCATTCTATTTACAGGATTATGTAGTGTACCATGTTTACACTACATGGTAGCTACTGGAAAAGTATGTGAATAACCAGGAAATGACTTTTTTTTAACAATCCCACTTTAAATAAATAAAATTGCAAAAAGCCCTAAAAAAATCACTCTTGCTAGCAAATAGCAGCAAGGTCTGGCAGCACTGTACCTTCAGTTCCTGCTTGGGCTCCACATTTTTTATGGTTGTATAATACATGTTGTGTCCATACTGGTAAGCCACAAGGTTCTGCTCCAGGTGATTCTGGGCTGGCCGTACAAACATCACCCAGTTACAAAGTGTCTCATCAGACAACTCAAACCACAGGTCTTCAGGCAAATCCCTGTCTTTTCTGTCCCCTTTATCAAGAGAAACCTTGAGGTGAATGTAACAGTCTTTCAGCTCTGAGCCCCTGATGAGAGGCCCCTCAATGGGCCCAAACTGGGTGCGCTTGGGGATGCGCCACTTGGAGAACACCATGCCCAGAAACCTGTCTATGTAGAGCACCAGGGGAGGCTCGCCCTCTCACCAGTGAGCACCGGCCGGTTGGGGATCTGGTGCAAGGGGCCGTGCTTTGGGCACACTGAAGAATGCACGTTATTGCACTCCTTACACCATAAATCATGCGGGTCGAAGGGCTGGGGTGGGTCTGGCTCCCAGTCATCCAGATCTGTGTCCTCGCTGTCTTCTTCCTCTTCTTCCTCAGTGTCGTCATCCTCATACTCATCCTCTTCCTCTTTCGCCTCCAGTCTACCTAGAGGGGTCTGCAGAGTTGCCAAAGGATCGGACCCATCCACACTCTCGATTGAAGGCAGCACCTGGTTATGCACTGGAAATGAGGCCTGCTGAGCTGTAGCATCCTGTTGGATGTAAGCGACCTGGCCTGGGTCTGTAAAAAGAGTCTTCATGGCTTCCACTGGATGGATGTACACCAGCCTGTGCCTGGAATCCATTGATGTGTAGGAGCAATTATATGCCATGTACAATGGCGAACCTGGTCATCAGTGTAGACATCTGAGCCACTGTTCACTCCGGAACAAAGTGCACCTGTATGGCATTCTGTCATGGTCTCATAAGGGCACACATGGAGCTTTCATCTTGAATCCAACTTTCTCACAGACGTCTGGCACAATAGAGAAGCACAAGTGGAGGCCAATATCTATCTACCACAAGTGTGTCACAAAGGACAGAAAGCTCTGTCTGAAGGCACATTTGGGTGAAAGCTGGAAGATCAGTGAGTTCTATCCTCTCCCAGATAAAAAATTAAGGAGTCTATTTCATATGGCCTGTCATTCAAGGTTCAGTGCATAATAAACAGCTGTGGAGTAGTAACCCTATTTAAGGTAGCCCCAAATTAAGCAGCCTGAATACACACATGTCAGAGTCAGGAGACTCTGTGACATAGACACTCATACAGAAATTTTGAATACACATGAATAATCACTAGTCTGTTTCATATGGTGATTAGTTTGGAGAATCAAAAATAACGCACACCTGTTGAGTAAAATGGGTTCTATTTCATAAGGCTACCCTTTTAGTGTTTTAGTGAATAATATGTATATCTGATAAGTCAGGAATCTCTTTCACATGGCCACTTATTCAGGGCCTGAATAATACTCCTCTCAAAAATAGTCAAGGGTCTACTTCAAATGGCTACACATTCAAAGTCTCTGTATGTAATGACACCTGGGCAATACACCTGAGTCTCTTTTTTATGCCCACGTAGTCAGAGACTCATTCAATAATACACCATAAAGAAATATTTAAGAGTCTACTTCATGTAGCCACTCATTGAGAGCATCAGTGAATAATGCACACCAGGGTAATAGTCGAGCATTTTTTATATGGCCACTCATTTTGTGCCTCACTGAGTGATATACACCTGAAGAATCCTCAGGACTCTATTTGATACTACCACTCATTTAGAACCTTATTGAATAATTCACAATGGAGCAATAGTCAGGTGTCTATTTTATATGGTCTATCATTTAAAGTTTCAGTGAATGGTAAACTTCTATGGAGTAATCAGGAAGCTGTTTAACATAGCCACGAATTAAGTGCATTGCTGAATGATACACACCTGTGTGATAGTCAGGAGTCTATTTCATATGAACTCTAATTTTGTGTATCGCTGAGTAATACACACCTAGGGCAGTGTCAGGAGTCTATTTGGTATGGACACTCAAACAGAGCCTGTTTGATTAATGCACACATGGATAATAATGAGGAGTCTATATCATATGGCCTGTCATTCAAGGTTCAGTGCATAATAAACAGCTGGAGTAATAGGACCCTATTTGGGTAGCCCCAAATTAAGCAGCTCTGAATACACATGTGTCAGAGTCAGGAGACTCTGTGACATGACACTCATACAGAACTTTTGAATACTGCACATGTGGGAATAATCACTAGTCTGTTTCATATGGTGATTAGTTTGGAGAATCAAAAATAAGCACACCTGTTGAGTAAAATGGGTTCTATTTCATAAGGCACCCTTTTAGTGTTTTAGTGAATAATATGTATATCTGATAAGTCAGGAATCTCTTTCACATGGCCACACTTATTCAGGGCCTCTGTGAAATACTCCCTCAAAAATAGTCAAGGGTCTACTTCAAATGGCTACACATTCAAAGTCTCTGTAATGAACACCTGGGCAATACACCTGAGTCTCTTTTTTATGCCCACTTAGTCAGAGACTCATTCAATAATACACCTAAGATTTAGAGTCTACTTCATGTAGCCACTCATTTAGAGCCTCAGTGAATAATGCACCAGGGTAATAGTCGAGCATTTTTATATGGCCACTCATTTTGTGCCTCACTGAGTGATACACCTGATGAATCCTCAGGATTCTATTTGATACTACCACTCATTTAGAACTTTACTGAATAATTCACAATGGAGCAATAGTCAGGTGTCTATTTTATATGGTCTATCATTCAGTTTCAGTGAATAATAAACTTCTATGGAGTAATCAGGACGCTGTTTAACATAGCCACGAATTAAGTGCCTTGCTGAATGATACACACCTGTGTGATAGTCAGGAGTCTATTTCATATGAACTCTAATTTTGTGTATCGCTGAGTAATACACACCTGGGCAGTGTCAGGAGTCTATTTGGTATGGACACTCAAACAGAGCCTGTTTGATTAATGCACACATGGATAATAATGAGGAGTCTATGTCATATGGCTACTCATTCAGAAAAACTGTTAATAATGCACATGTGGAGTAATTAGAAGTCTGTTTCATATGGCCTCTTCACAGCCTCACTGAATATTACACACTTGTGATATAGTCTGGAGTCTATTTTTATGGCCACTCATTCATAGAATCACTAAATAATGCACACCTGCAGAATAGTCAGCTGTCTCTTTCCTATGGCCACTCGTTAAGAGCCTCACTAAGTGTACACACCTGGAGAAATAGTCAGGATTTACCTTTATCCCTCATTCAGAGTCTCACTAAATAATGCACACCTGTGGAATAGTCAGGAGACTTTTTCATGTGGCCTCTAATTCGAGTGTCACTGAATAATGTGGTGTAGTCAGGAGTCTATTTCATGTAGACACATATTCAGAGCTTCAGTGAATAAGACAGACACTTGATATAGTAAGGAATCTAATTGATATGGAAACATATTCTGAGCCTCACTGAATAATACACACCTGGGGAATAATTTGGAGTCTATTTTCGATGGACATATATTCAGAGCCTTGGAAAATGATGTACACCTGTGGAGTAGCCAGGAGTCTATTTTATTAGGACACTCATTCATAGCCTCAGTGGATAATATGCACGTGGATTAGTCAGGATTCCATTTTATATGGCCACTGACTCGTAACCTCAGTGAAAAATGCAAAAATGTAAAATACTTAGCAGTCTATTTCATATAGACACTCATTCAGAGATTCACTGAATAATACAAATATTTGAGATAGACAGCATCCTGTTTCATATGGTTAAACAAAAAGAGCCTCACTGAGTAATGCACACCAGAGGAAGTGTTACGAGTCTACTTTATATAGCTTTTAATTTACAGAATCAGAAAATAATGCACACGTGTGGGATAGACACTAGTCTATTTTATATGGCCGCATAATCAAAGCCTTTTTGAATACTGCACATATTGTGAATAATCACTTGTCTATTTCATATGGTGTTTTGTTTGGTGAATCAAAAACTTATGCACACCTGTGGAGTAAAGTGGGTTCTATTTCAGAAGGCCACTCTTTCAGTGTTTTAGTGAATAATATGTATATCTGAAAAGTAAGGAATCTCTTTCACATGGCATCATTTCAGGGCCTCTGTGAAGAATACTCCCTCAAAAATAGTCAAGTGTCTACTTTAAATGGCTACATATTAGAGACTCTGTATGTAATGAACATTCAAGACACCTGAGTCATTTTATGCCCATTTAGGCACAGTATCATTCAATAATACACACCTGAAGAGGTAGAGTCTACTTCATGTAGCCACTCATTTAGAGCCTCAGTGAATAATGCACACCAGGGTAATAGTCTAGCATTTTTTATATGGCCACTCATTTTGTGCCTCACTGAGTGATATACACCTGAAGAATCTCAGGATTCTATTTGATACTACCACATTTAGCCTTATTGAATAATTCACAATGGAGCAATAGTCAGGTGTCTATTTTATATGGTCTATCACTCAAAGTTTCAGTGAATAATAAACTTCTATGGAGTAATCAGGACGCTGTTTAAGATAGCCACGAATTAAGTGCCTTCCTGAATGATACACACCTGGGTAATAGCCTGGCGTCTATTTCATATGAACTCTAATTTTGTGTATCATTGAGTAATACACACCTGGGCAGTGTCAGGAGTCTATTTGGTATGGACACTCAAACAGAACCTGTTTGATTAATGCACATGTATAATAATGAGAGTCTATGTCATATGGCTACTCATTCAGACAAACAGTGAATAATGCACATGGATAGTAATTAAGTCTGATTCTTATGGACCTCTTTCACAGCCTCACTGAATATTACACACTTGTGATATAGTCTGGAGTCTATTTTTTATGGCCACCCATTCAGAGAATCACTAAATAATGCACACCTGTGGAATAGTCAGGAGACTCTTTCCTATGGCCACTCGTTAAGAGCCTCACTAAGTGTACACCTGAAAATGTCAGGAATTACCATCCCTTCAGAGTCTCACTAAATAATGCACACCTGTGGAATAGTCAGACTCTTTCCATGGCCACTGGTTAATAGCCTCACTGTGTACACCTGAAATAGTCAGGATTCACCTATATCCCTGCATTCAGAGTCTCACTAAATAATGCACACCTGTGGAATAGTCAGGAGACTTTTTCATGTGGCCTCTAATTTGGAGTGTCACTGAATAATGTGATGTAGTCAGGAGTCTATTTCATGTAGACACATATTCAGAGCCACAGTGAATAAAACAGGCCCTTTATGTTGTAAGGAATCTAATTAATATGGCCACATCTTCTGAGCCTCACTGAATAATACACACCTGGAGAATAATTTGGAGTCTATTTTGATGGACATTCATTCAGAGCCTCGGTAAATAATGTACACCTGTGGAGTAGCCAGGAGTCTATTTTATTAGGACACACATTCATAGCCTCAGTAGATAATATGCACTTGTGGATTAGTACAGATTCCAATTTATATGACCAATGACTCATAACCTCAGTGAAAAATGCACAAATGTAAAGTACTCAGCAGTCTATTTCATATAGACACTCATTCAGAGATTCACTAAATAATACAAATATTTAATATAGCAGCATCCTGTTTCATATGGTCACAAAAAATGAGCCTCACTGAATAATGCACACCTGTGGAATAGTCAGGAGTCTATTTTATTAGGACACTCATTCATAGCCTCAGTGGATAATATGCACGTGTGGAATAGACACTAGACTTTTATGGCCAATCAAAGCCTGAGTGAGTAATACACAACTTTGGAATAGTCACTTGTCTATTTTACGCCCAAATATTTAGAGTCAGAGTCAATAATACACACCTGTGGACAAGTCAGAAAACAATTTCATATGGCCAAAGTTTCAGAGCCTCAGTGAATAATACATACCTGGGAAATACTCAGGACGCTATTACATGTGGCATCAATTTCAGAGCTTCATTGAATAAAACACCTCTATTGTAGTCAGAATTCTATTTCCTATAGCCACATATTCAGAGCCTAACTGAATAATACACACCTGGAGAATAATTTGGAGTCTATTTTCGATGGACATTCATTCAGAGCCTCGGTAAATAATGTACACCTGTGGAGTAGCCAGGAGTCTATTTTATTAGGACACTCATTCATAGCCTCAGTGGATAATATGCAGGTATGGATTAGTCCAGATTCCAATTTATATGGCCACTGACTCATAACCTCAGTGAAAAATGCACAAATGTAAAGTACTCAGCAGTCTATTTCATATAGACACTCATTCAGAGATTCACTAAATAATACAAATATTTAATATAGCAGCATCCTGTTTCATATGGTCACAAAATGAGCCTCACTGAATAATGCACACCTGTGGAATAGTCAGGAGTCTATTTTATTAGGACACTCATTCATAGCCTCAGTGGATAATATGCACGTGTGGAATAGACACTAGACTATTTTATGTACAAAATCAAAGCCTGAGTGAGTAATACACAACTTTGGAATAGTCACTTGTCTATTTTACATGCCCAAATATTTAGAGTCAGAGTCAATAATACACACCTGTGGACAAGTCAGAAAACAATTTCATATGGCCAAAGTTTCAGAGCCTCAGTGAATAATACATACCTGGGAAATACTCAGGACGCTATTACATGTGGCATCAATTTCAGAGCTTCCTTGAATAAGAAACACCTCTATTGTAGTCAGAATTCTATTTCCTATAGCCACATATTCAGAGCCTAACTGAATAACATACACCTTGGGAAAAGTTAAAATTCTATTTTGTATAGCCACTCATTTAGAGCCGAATGTAAAAACGCATGCCTGAGGAGCATTCAGGAGGCTCTATTTTATGGCCACTCATTCAGAGCTTCACAGAATAATACAGACATATGAAAACGTCAGGAGTGTATTTCACACGGCCACTTATTCAGAACCTCAGTGAGGAATCATATATATCTGGACAATACTCAAGATTATATTGTATATAGCCACTTATTCATAGACTCACTGAATAATGGACAGCTAAGGAATAGTCTGGAGACTATTTGATATGACTCTTCACCGGCGACTCAGTGGACAACGCAGAACTGAAAAATAGTCAAGAGGAAGGAATCAGGAGTCAATTTTATGTGGTCACTCGTTCAGAATCTCACTGAAGAATACACACCTTGGGAATAGTCAGTGTCCAAGTCATATGGACACTCAATCACAGCATTACTGAATAATGCACAATGGGGCAATAGTAAGGAGTCTATTTCATATGGCCTGTCATTCAGAGCTTCAGTGCATAATAAACAGCTGTGGAGTAGTCAGGACCCTATTTAGGTAGCCCCAAATTAAGCAGCTCCGTGAATGATACACACATGTGTCAGAGTCAGGAGACTATTTGACATAGACACTCATACAGAAACTTTTTGAATACTGCACATGTGGGGAATAATCACTAGTCTGTTTCATATGGTGATTAGTTTGGAGAATCAAAAATAATGCACACCTGTTGAGTAAAATGGGTTCTATTTCATAAGGCCACTCTTTCAGTGTTTTAGTGAATAATATGTATATCTGATAAGTCAGGAATCTCTTTCACATGGCCACTCATTCAGGGCCTCTGTGAAGAATACTCCCCTCAAAAATAGTCAAGGGTCTACTTCAAATGGCTACACATTCAAAGTCTCTGTATGTAATGAACACCTGGGCAATACACCTGAGTCTCTTTTTTATGCCCACTTAGTCAGAGACTCATTCAATAATACACAACAAAGGAAGATTTAAGTGTCTACTTCATGTAGCCACTCATTTAGAGCCTCAGTGAATAATGCACACCAGGGTAATAGTCGAGCATTTTTTATATGGCCACTCATTTTGTGCCTCACTGAATGATACACACTGAAGAATCCTCAGATTCTATTTGATATTTACCATTTAGAACCTTGTTGAATAATTCACAATGGAGCAATAGTCAGGTGTCTATTTTATATGGTCTCATTCAAAGTTTCAATGAATAGATCTTCTATGGAGTAATCAGGACACTGTTTAAGATAGCCAAGAATTAAGTGCCTTCCTGAATGATACACACCTGGGTGGTAGTCAGGAGTCTATTTCATATGAACTCTAATTCTGTGAAACGCTGACTAATACACACCTGGGGGAGATTCAGGAGTCTACCTGGTATGGACACTCATATGGAACCTTTTGCAATAATGTACACATGAAGAATAATGAGGTGTCTATGTCATATGGCTACTCATTCAGACAAACAGTGAATAACACATGTGGAGTCATTAGAATTCTGTTTCATATGGCCCTCTTTCACAGCCTCACTGAATATTACACACTTGTGATAGTCTGGAGTCTATATTTTATGGCCACTCATTCAGAGAATCACTAAATAATGCACACCTGTGGAATAGTCAGGAGACTCTTTCCTATGGCTACCTGTTGAGAGTCTCACTAAATGTACACGCCTGGATTTACTTGTATCTCCTCATTCAGAGTCTCACTAAATAATGCACACCTGTGGAATAGTTTTAGGCTGTTTTTTCCCTTTATTGTGAATTTATCCATCTGATGTCTTTACAATTAGCGCCTTTCTGATTAAGTTCCTGAGAGGATGTGCAGTTCGATTCCCAGTGCTGGAATCGAGGCAACCCACTGCGCTGGCCAAAACAACAGCGATAAGAATGATGGTGCTCTTCTGCCTGAAATCTCCGGTCTTCCTTCTCGAGTCAGTAATCAAGCGGCTCTGCCTTCGTGGAGCTTGAAACGCCAGTCAGTAGGAAAACCAGTCCCGCTCACTCTGCAGGAAGAGCTGCCACGCTGAGGCAACAACAAAATCACTGCACCGGCCACAGAAGTCGTGCTGGCGACCCGCGGGCTCCTCCACTGAAAATCTTCTGGTCCATGGGCGACAAAATTTCTCTGAAAATGTGGCATCCTCACGTTTTCTGAGCTTTCACTGGGAGCTACAAACCTGAGCTGTTAGCAATCAGCCATCTTGGATCTCTCCTTTGATGTGTAGTCTTTAGTGAGTTTCTAAACGAGTGACCACATAAAATAGACTCCTGAATCTATCCTCTTGAATATTTCTCAGTTCTGCATTTTCACTGACTCACTGGGTGAACTGTCATATCAAATAGTCTCCACAC
>CM038392.1:213069608-213079742 GCA_021498475.1 Saguinus midas
GCAGAAAAAAAAGGATACACACAGGAACGAAGAGGATACACAGAGGAGAGTGAAGGATACATGCAGGAGAGAGAAGGATACACACAGGAGAGTGGGGGATACACACAGAGAGGATACACACAGAAGAGAGGAGGATAAACACAGGAGAGAGGAGGATACTCACGGGAGACAGAAGGATACACAGAAGAGAGGAAGATACACACAGGAGAGAAGGGGATACACACAGGAGAGAGGGGGATACACACAGGAGAGAGGAGCATACAGGAGAGAGAAGGATACACACAGGAACGAAGAGGATACACAGGAGAGGGATAGATACACACAAGAGAGAAAGATAAACACAGTAGAGAGGAAGATACACACAGGAGAGGGAGATACAGACAGAAGAGAGGAAGATAAACACAGGAGAGAGGGGGATACTCACAGGAGAGAGGGGGATACACACAGAAGAAAGGAGGATACACAAGGGAGAGGGGGATACACACAGAGAGGAGGATACACAGAAGAGAGGAGGATACACACAGAAGAAAAAGAATACACACAGGAGATGGGAATACACAGGAGAGAGGCACACACAGGAGGGAGGTATGCCCCACTCTTTAAGAGTGGGGGATACACAGAGGAGAGAGGGGCATACACATAGGGGGAGAAGGACAAATACAGGAGGGAGGAGGGTACAAAAAGAGAGGAGGATACAGTCAGAAGAGAGGACGATAAACGCAGAAAAAAAAGGATACACACAGGAATGAAGAGGATACACAGAGCAGAGTGAAGGATACATGCAGGAGAGAGAAGGATACACACAGGAGAGAGGGTGGATACACAAAGGAGAAAAGAGGGATACACAGAGCAATGAGGAGAGATACAAACAGGAGAGAGGAGTATACACACAGGAGAGAAGGATAAACACAGTAGAGAGAAAGATACACACAGGATAGAAGAGGATACACACAAAATAGAAAATGAAAACACAGGACTTGAAGGATACACACAGAGAGGAGGATAAACACAGGAGAGAGGGGATACACAGGAGAGAAGGATACACACAGGAGAGAGGGGATACACACAGGAGAGTGGGGGATACACACAGGAGAAAGGGAATACACACAAGAGAGAAAGATACACACAGGAGATGGGAATACACAGGAGAGGATACACACAGAGAGGATACACACAGAAGGAGGATACACACAGAGAGGAGGATACACAGGAGAGAGGGGATACACACAAAATAGAAAATAATACACACAGGAGACAGAAAAATACACACAGGAGAGAAGGATACACACAGAAGAAAGGAGGATACACACAAAATAGAGTGATACACACAGAAGAGAGGAGGATACACACAGAGAGGATACACACAGAGAGGAGGATACACACACAGGAGAGGACACACACAAATGAGAGAGGATACACAAGATAAAGGATATACAAACAGGGGCATACACACAGAAGGAGGATACACAGGAGAGAGGAGTATACACACAGGAGAGAGGCACACACAGGAGAGGGGATACACACAGAGAGGAGGATACACACAGAAGGAGGATACACAGAAGAGAGGAAGATACACACAGGAGAGGATACACACAGGAGAGTGAAGGATACATGTAGGAGAGAGGAGGATATACACAGGAGAGAGGATTATGCACACAGAAAAGTGCATATCCTCCTTTCTCCTGTGTGTATCCCCATTCTCTCCTGTATGTATCCTCCTCTCTCCTCTGTGTATGCTTTACTTTTCATGTGTATCCACCTCTTCTCTGTGGAACCCCCTTTCTCCTGTGTGCATCTTCCTCACTTCTGTGTGTATCTCTCTCGCCTGTATATATCACCCTCTCTGCAGTGTTTTTCCCCGTCTCCTTTGTGTATCCTCCTCTCTTATGTGTGTATTCTCCTCTCTCCTGTGCATATCCACCTGTCTGCTGTTTGTATCCTCCACTCTCCTGTGTGTATCCCCCTCACTCTCTGTGTATCCCCCTCTCTTCTGTGTGTATCCTCCTCTCTTCTGTGTGTATTTTTCTTTATCCTGTGTGTATCCTCCTCTCTCTTGAGTTTATCCTCCTATCTCCTGTGCGTATCCCCCTCCCCCTGTGTGTATATCCATTCCTCCTGTGTGTATCCCCCTCTTTTGTCTGTATCTTCCTCTCTCCTTTGTGTATCCTCCTTTCACCTGTGTGTATCATTCTCTCTCCTGTTTGTATTTTTTCTCTTTTGTGTGTATCCTCCTCTCTCCTGTGTGTATCCAGCTCTCCCCTGTGTGTATCCTCCTCTCTCCTGTGTTTATCTTCCTCTCTTCTGTGTGTAACTTCTTCTCTTCTGTGTGTATACCCCATCTCTACCCTGTGTATCTTCCTCACTATTGTGTGTATTCTCCTCTATCCTGTGTGTTTCCTCCTCTCTCCTGTGTGTATGCCCCTCTCTCCTGTGTGTGTCACCCACTTTTCTTTGTATTCTGTCTTTTCTGTGTGTATCCCCCATTCTCCTGTTTGTATGTTCCTCTCCTGTGTATATGCCCATGTCTTTTTTTGTATGCTCCTCTCTCCTATGTGTATTTTTCTCTCTCCTGTGTTTATCTTTCTCCCTAATGTGTGTATCACCCTCCATATGTGTGTATCTCCCAATCTCTTGTGATTTTTTTCCTCTCTCCTGTGTGTATCCTCCTCTCTGCTGTGTGTATCCTTTTTTCACTTGTGTGGATCACCCTCTCTCCTGTGTGTATCCTCCTCTCTTATGCGTGTATCTTCCACTATCCTGTGTGTTTTTCCCCTCTCTCCTGGGTGTATCCTCTTGTCTCCTGTGTGTATCCGACTCTCTCCAGTGTATATTTTTTTATCTACTGTGTGTATCACCCTCTCTTCTGTGTGTATCCCCCTCTCTCCTGTGTGTATCTTCCTCAATTTTTTGTATATTCTTGTCTCTCCTGTGTCTATGTCACTCTCTATTTTATTTTAATTTTTATTGCATTATAGGTTTTGGGGAACATGTGCAGAACGTGCAAGATAGTTGCATAGGTACACACATGGCAGTGTGTTTTGCTGCCTTCCTCCCATTCACCCACACTTGGCATTCATCCTTAGGCTATCCCTCTCCAGCCCCGCCCGCTGTCCCTCCCCCATTCCCTTCAATAGACCCAAGTGTATAGTAGACCGCCTCTTTTGTCCATGTGTTCTCATTTTTCTCACCCACCTATGAGTGAGTTTATGCGGTATTTCTTTTTCTGTACTTGGGTCAGTTTGCTGAGAATGATGTTCTCCAGATTCATCCATGTCCTTAAAAAAAACACAAACTCATCATTTTTGATTGCTGCGTAACATTACATGGTGTATATGTTCCACATTTTCCCAGTCCAGTCTATCATCGTTGGGCATTTGGGTTGGTTCCAGTTCTTTGCTATTGTAAACAGTGCTGCAATGAACATTCGTGTGCATGTGTCCTTATAGTAGAACAATTTATAGTACTTTGGATATATACCCAGTAATGGGATTGCTGGGTCAAATGGAATTTCTATTTCTAGGTCCCTGAGGAATCGCCACACTGTCTTCCACAATGGTTGAACTAATTTACACTCCCACCAACAGTGTAAGAGTGTTCCTATTTCTCCACATCCTCTCCAGCATCTGCTGTCTCCAGATTTTTTAATGATCACCATTGTAACTAGCGTGAGATGGTTTCACAATGTGGTTTTGATTTGCATCTCTCTAATGACCAGTGATGATGAGCACTTTTTCATGTTTGTTGGCCTCATGTATGTCTTCTTGTGTAAAGTGTCTGTTCATATCCTTTGCCCATTTTTGAATGGACTTGTTTGTTTTTTTTTCTGTAAATCTGTTTGAGTTCTTTGAAAATTCTGGATATGAGCCTTTTGTCAGATGGGTATACTGCAAAGATTTTATCCCATTCTGATGATTGCCGATTCACTCTAGTGACTGTTTCTTTTTCTGTGCAGAAGCTGTGGAGTTTGATTAGGTCCCATTTGTCTATTTTGGCTTTTGTTGCCAATCCTTTTGGTGTTTTGTTCATGAAGTCCTTGCCTACTTCTATGTCCTGAATGGTTTTGCCTAGATTTTTTTCTACGGTTTTTATGTGTCAGGTCTTTTGTTTAAGTCTTTAATCCATCTGGAGTTAATTTTAGTGTAAGGTGTCAGGAAGGGGTCCAGTTTCTGCTTTCTGCACATGGCTAGCCAGTTATCCCGACACCATTTATTCAACAGGGAATCCTTTACCCATTGCTGGTTTCTGTCTGGTTTATCAAAGATAATATGGTTGTAGATATGTTGTGTTGCCTCCAATGACTCTGCTCTGTTCCATTGGTCTATATCTCTGTTTTGGTACCAGTACCATGCTGTTTTGATTACTGTAGTCTTGTAGTATAGTTTGAAGTCTGGTAGTGTGATGCCTCCCGCTGTGTTCTTTTTGCTTAGAATTGACTTGGCTATGCGAACACTTTTTTGATTCCATATGAAATTTATGGTGGTTTTTCTCAGTTCTGTGAAGAAATTCAATGGTAGTTTGATGGGGATAGCATTGATTTTGTAAATTACTTTGGGCAGTATAGCCATTTTCATGATATTGATTCTTCCTAACCACGAACATGGGATGTTTTTCCATCTGTTTGTGTCCTCTCTTATTTCGTTGAGCAGTGGTTTGTAGTTTTCCTTAAAGAGGTCCCTTACATTCCTTGTAAGTTGTATTCCTAGGTATTTTATTTTTTTTGTAGGAATTGTGAATGGTAGTTTGTTCTTAATTTGGTTCTCTTTTTTTAATTTTTTTTTGCATTATAAGTTTTCGGGTACATGTGCAGAAGGTGCAAGAGAGTTGCATAGGTACACACATGGCAGTTTGCTTTGCTGCCTTTCTCCCCTTCACCCACACTTGGCATTCATCCCCAGGCTATCCCTCCGCAGCCACCCCAGTGTCCCTCCCCCATTCCCCCAGTAGACCTCAGTGTATAGTAGACTGCCTCTCTGTGTCCATGTATTCTCATTTTTTTCACCCACCTATGAGTGAGTATATGCGGTATTTCTTTTTCTGTTCTTGTGTCAGTTTGCTGAGAATGATGTTCTCCAGATTCATCCATGTCCTCACAGAGAACACAAACTCATTTTTGATTGCTGCATAATATTCCATGGTGTATATGTGCCACATTTTTTCAGTCAAGTCTATTATCGTTGGGCATTTGGGTTGGTTCCAGTTCTTTGCTATTGTAAACAGTGCTGCAATGAACATTCGTGTGCATGTGTCTTAGAGTAGAATCATTTATGGTCCTTTGGATATATACCCAGTAATGGGATTGCTGGGTCAAATGGAATTTCTATTTCTTGGTCCCTGAGGAATCGCCACACTGTCTTCCACAATGGTTGAACTAATTTACACTCCCACCAACAGTGTAAGAGTGTTCCTATTTCTCCACATCCTCTCCAGCATCTGCTGTCTCCAGATTTTATAATGATCGCCATTCTAAATGGCGTGAGATGGTATCTCAATGTGGTTTTGATTTGCTTCTCTCTAATGACCAATGGTGATGAGCATTTTTTCATATATTTGTTTGCCTCATGTATGTGTTCTTTTGTAAAGTGTCTGATCATATCCTTTGCCCATTTTGAATGGCTTTGTTCTCCTGTAAATCAGAAGTAGGAAATGTATCTCCTTGTCTTTTGTAAACCAGACCGTGGTGATTCCTATTTAATAAATCTGTTGGGCTGTGGTGCCATGTGCAGAAGCAGAAATGGACCTTTGACATTCCTTTCTAGATGGTTAGACTTCTGATGAACCATCTGAGTCTAGGCCATTCAGGACATAGGGTCACTTTATGAATCACCGCATTGCAACAGATAAATGGGTTCGAACTCCACAGCTTCAGCACGGGGAGTCCTGAGTGAATCCATAGAATGGTCTTATTGATGTGACTGGTGATATCTTTACAAGAATCAGCAGATTTGGTTCTCTTTAAATCTGTTATTGGTGTATAGGAATGCTTGTAATTTTTGCACATTGATTTTATATCCTGAGACTTTGCTGAAGTTGCTTATCAGTTGCAGGAGCTTTTGGGCTGAGGTGATGGGTTCTTCTATGTAAACTATCATGTCTTCTGCAAATAGAGACAATTTGGTTTCCAACTTTCTTATTTGAATACCCTTTATTTCTTTTTCTTGCCTGATTGGTCTGGCTAGAACTTCCAGTACTATGTTGAATAGGATTGGTGAGAGAGGGCATACTTGTCTAGTGCTGGATTTCAAAGGAAAGGCTTCCAGTTTTTGCCCATTAAGTATGATATTGGCTGTTGCTTTGTCATAAATAGCTTTTATTACTTTGAGATATGTTCCATCAATACCAAGTTTATTGAGGGTTTTTAGCATAAAGCGCTGTTGAATTTGTCAAATGTCTTCTCTGCATCAATTGAGATAATTATGTGGTTTTTGTTTTTTCTTCTGTTTATGTGGTGAATTACATTTATAGACTTGTGTATGTTGAACCAGGCTTGCATCCCCGGGATGAATCCTGCTTGATCATGATGGATAAGTTTTTTAATGTGCTGTTGCAATCGGTTTGCCAGTATTCTGTTGAAGAATTTTGCAACTATGTTCATCATGGATATTGGCCTGAAGTTTTCTTTTCATGTTGAGTCTCTGTCAGGTTTTGGTATCATGATGATGTTGGTCTCATAAAATGATTGGGGAAGGGTTCCCTCTTTTTGGTTTCTTTGGAATAGTTTTAGAAGAAATGGAAACAGATCCTCTTTTTGTGTCTGGAAGAAGTCAGCTGTGAACCCATCTGGACCTGGGCTTTTTTTTTTGTGGTAGGCTCTTAATTGCTGCCTCAACTTCAGACCTTTTTATTGGACTATTCATAGTTTCGGCTTCCTCCTGGTTTAGGCTTGGGAGGACACAAGCATCCAGGAATTTATACATTTCTTCCTGATTTACTAGTTTATGTGCATAGAGTTGTTTGTAGTATTCTCTGATGATGGTTTGAATTTCTGTAGAATCTGTGGTGATTTTCCCATTAACGTTTTTTATTGAATCTATTTGGTTGTTCCCTCTTTTCTTTTTTATCAGTCTGGCTAGTGGTCTGTGTATTTTGTTGATCTTTTCGAAAAACCAGCTCTTAGATTTATTGATTTTTTGAAGGGTTTTTCTTGTCTCTATCTCCTTCAGTTCTGCTCTGATCTTAGTTATTTCTTGTCTTCAACTAGGTTTTGAGCTTTTTTGATCTTGCTCCTCTAGCTCTTTCAATTTTGACGATAGGGTGTCAATTTTGGATCTCTCCACTCTTCTCATGTGGGCACTTATTGCTATATATTTTCCTCTACAAACTGCTTTAAATGTGTCCCAGAGATTCTGGTACGTTGTGTCTTCATTCTCGTTGGTTTCAAAGAACATCTTTATTTCTGCCTTCTTTTCTTTGTTTATCCAATCAACATTCAAGAGCCAGTTGTTAAGTTTCCATGAAGGTGTGCGGTTTTGAGTTATTTTTTGAATTCTGAGTTCCAACCTGATTGCACTATGATCTGAGAGACTGTTTGTTATGATTTTAGTTGTTTTGCATTTGCTGAGGAGTGCTTTACTTCCAATTATGTCGTGAATTTTGGAGTAGGTGTGATGTGGTGCTGAGAAGAATGTATATTGTGTGGATTTGGCGAGGAGAGTTCTGTAAATGGCTATCAGGTTTGCTTGTTCTAGGTCTGAGTTCAAGTTCTGGATGTACTTGTTAATTTTCTGTCTGCTATTTACAGTGGAGTGTTAAAGTCTCCCACTATTATTGTTTGTGAGTCTAAGTCTCTTTGTAAGTCATTAAAAACTTTCCTTATATATCTGGGTGCTCCTAAATTGGGTCCATATATATTTAGAATCGTTAGCTCTTCTTGTTGTATCGATCCGTTTACCATTATGTAATGACCTTCTTTGTCCCTTTTGATCTTTGTTGCTTTAAGGTCTATTTTATCAGAGACGAGAATTGCAACTCTTGCCTTTTATTTGCTATCCATTTGCTTGGTAAATCTTCCTCCATTCTATTATTTTGAGCCTTTGTGTATCTTTGGGTGTGAGGTGGTTTTCCTGGATACAGCACACTGATGGGTTTTGGTTTTTTAACCAATTTGCCCGTCTGTGTCTTTTGATTGGTGCATTTAGCCCATTTACATTCCGGGTTAATATTGTTATGTGTGAATTTGATACTGCCATTTTGATTCTACCTGGCTGTTTTGCCCGTTGGTTCATGTACATTCTTCATTTTGTTGATGGTCTTTAGCCTTTGGTATGCTTTTAGGATGGCTGGTACTGGTTGTTTCATTCTATGTGTAGTGCCTTTTTCAGGAGCTCTCGTAAAGAAGGCCTAGTGGTAACAAAATCTCTGAGTACTTGCTTGTTGGCAAAAGATTTTATTCTTCCTTCACTTATGAAGTTAAGTTTGGCTGAATATGAAATTCTGGGTTGAAAGTTCTTTTCTTTAAGAATGTTGAATATTGGCCCCCACTCTCTTCTGGCTTGTAGAGTCTCTGCCGAGAGATCTTCTGTGAATCTGATGGGCTTCCCTTTGTGGTTGACCCGACCTTTCTCTCTGGCTGCCCTTAGTATTTTCTGTTTCATTTAAACCCTGGTGAATCTGACGATTATGTGTCTTGGGGTTGCTCTTCTTGTAGAGTATGTTTGTGGTGTTCTCTGTATTTCCTGGAGTTGAGTATTGACCTGTCTTGCTAGTTTGGGGAAATTTTCCTGGATAATATCCTGAAAAGTGTTTTCCAGCTTGGATTAATTCTCTTCATCACATTCTGGTACACCTGTCAAACGTAGGTTGGGTGTCTTCACATAGTCCCACATTTCTTGGAGATTTTGTTCATTCCTTTTTGTGCTTTTTCCTTTAATCTTGGTTTCTCGTTTTATTTCAGTGAGTTGATCTTCACCTTCTGATATTCTTTCTTCTGCTTGGTCAATTCGGCTGTTGAAACTTGTGAATGCTTCGCGAAGTTCTCGTGTTTTTCAGCTCCTTCAATTCATTCATATTCCTCTCTAAGTTGTCCATTCTTCTTATCAATTTCTCGAATCTTTTTTTCAAATCTTTTTTCAAGGTTCTTGGTTTCTTTGCACTGGTTTAGAACATGTTCTTTTAGCTCACTGAAGTTTTTCATTATCCACTTTCTGAAGTCTGATTTCGTCATTTCATCACACTCATTCTCTGTCCCGCTTTGTTTTCTTGCTGGTGAGGAGTTTTAGTCGTTTTGCCAATTCCATTTGAAGACATGGAAGAACTAATTTTTGAGAGCTGTATGAATATAGTGTTGAATGCCCTTACTTCTCAAATATCTATTGAAAGATACATGATAACATACACTGGAGATGGACCTGGTAAGTAAAAGCACACTGAGGTAAAACTCTGGTTGTTTGACAAAATACAGGAAAGTTTTTAACAATTACTTCAAAAGGCAAGTGAAAACTATTGGAATAAAATCCTATAAATACAGGTAAATAGAAAAGTGTGATGAAATTATTGCATAATGCTCAAAAGTTTATAAATGTTATGCTAGTTATATATGTATCAGTTGTTAAAGTGATTTTCAATTGTTTTGCAAGGAATCATGGAGTTGAGAATTCCATAGATAAGCCATAGCACATGAGTTTAATAGGCAAGTTTTTTTCTCATCCATTAACATAATTGTTGTGTATTCATTGAAAAATTTATTGGACCCCTAGGATGAGTTGACATATATTTCTAAATGTACGCCATTTTAATTTTCATTTAGTTGTTTAATTGTTCTCTAATTAATGGATCATTAAAAAATGAGTTTTAATTATTGGGAATTTCTTACTGATCTTATGTGGCAAGTTTGGTTATTCCCACCTATTGTGTGTGTGTGTGTGTGTGTGTGTGTGTCTGTGTGTCTGTGTGTGTATATGTATATATTTATATTTTTTTATACCTTTTTATGGGAAAAACTTTTTGTTGTAAAGATTGTCTTCTATTTTCTTTGCTAATAAAAAATTATTAATTTGCAAGTTTGTGAATTTAAAAAATAAATTCTGTACTTAATAAACATTTGATGGATAATAGAGATATATGAATGTCCTTTTCCTAACAATATGTTAATGTATAGTGTTAGGAGTAATTTCATGCTAGAATCTCATATTACCTTGG
>CM038392.1:213079842-213099293 GCA_021498475.1 Saguinus midas
GAAAAGAAATAAAGGGTATTCAAATAGGAAGGGGAAGCCAAATTGTCTCTATTTGCAGACGACATGATAGTATACCTAGAAGACCCCATCACCTCAGCCCAAAAGCTCCTGCAACTGATAAGCAACTTCAGCAAAGTCTCAGGATATAAAATCAATGTTCAAAAATCACAAGCATTCCTATACACCAATAACAGACTTAAAGAGAACCAAATCAAGAATGAACTGCCATTCACAATTGCTACAAAGAAAATAAAATACCTAGGAATACAACTCACTAGGAATGTAAGGGACCTCTTTAAAAAACTACAAACAACTGCTCAACGAAATAAGAGGACACAAACAGATGGAGAAACATTCCATGTTCGTGGTTAGAAGAATCAATATCGTGAAAATGGCTATACTGCCCAAAGTAATTTACACAATCAATGCTATCCCCATCAAACTACCATTGAATTTCTTCACAGAACTGGAAAAACCACCATGAATTTCATATGGAACCAAAAAGAGCCCGCATAGCCAAGGCAATTCTAAGCAAAAGAACACAGCGGCAGGCATCACACTACCAGACTTCAAACTATACTACAAGGCTACAGTAATCAAAACAGCATGGTACTGGTACCAAAACAGAGATATAGACCAATGGAACAGAACAGAGGCATCGGAGGCAACACAACACATCTACAACCATATTATCTTTGATAAACCAGACAAAAACAGGCAATGGGGAAAGGATTCCCTATTTAATAAATGGTGTTGGGAAAACTGGCTAGCCATGTGCAGAAAGCAGAAACTGGACCCCTTCCTGACACCTTACACTAAAATTAACTCCAGATGGATTAAAGACTTAAACGTAAGACCTGACACCATAAAAACCCTACAAGAAAATCTAAGCAAAACCATTCAGGACATAGGAGTAGGCTAGGACTTCATGAACAAAACACGAAAAGCATTGGCAACAAAAGCCAAAATAGACAAATGGGACCTAATCAAACTCCACAGCTTCTGCACGGCAAAAGAAACAGTCACTAGAGTGAATCGGCAACCATCAGAATGGGAAAAAATCTTTGCAGTTTACACATCTGACAAAGGGTTGATATCCAGAATTTACAAAGAACTCAAACAGATTTACAGGAAAAAAACAAACAAGCCCATTCAAAATGGGCAAAGGATATGAACAGAAACTTTACAAAAGAGCTGTGAGGCCAACAAACATATGAAAAAGTGCTCATCGTCATTGGTCATTAGAGAGATGCAAATCAAAACCACATTGAGATACCATCTCACGCCAGTTAGAATGGCGATCATAAGAAAATCTGGAGACAGCAGATGCTGGAGAGGATGTGGAGAAATAGGAACACTCTTACACTGTTGGTGGGAGTGTAAATTAGTTCAACCATTGTGGAAGACAGTGTGGCAATTCCTCAGGGACCTAGAAATAGAAATTCCATTTGACCCAGCAATCCCATTACTGGGTATCTATCAAGGACTATAAATCGTTCTACTATAAGGACACATGCACACGAATGTTCATTGCAGCACTGTTTAAAATAGCAAAGACCTGGAACCAACCCAAATGCCCAACAATGATAGACTGGACTGGGAAAATGTGGCACATATACACCATGGAATATTATGCAGCAATCAAAATGATGAGTTTGTGTCCTTTGTAGGGACATGGATGAATCTGGAGAACATCATTCTCAGCAAACTGACACAAGAACAGAAAAGCATATACCCCACTCAGATAGGGTTGAGAAAATGGTCTATGGACACAGACCAGAGGCGTCTAATACACTGGGGACTGTTGGGGAATGGGGAGGGACAGCGGGGGGCTGGGGGATAGCCTGGGGATGAATACCAAGTGTGGGTGAGGGGAGGAAAGCAGCAGAGCACACTGCCATGTGTACCTAGGCAACTATCTTGCTCGTTCTGCACATGTACCCCAAACCTATAATGCAATAAAAATTAAAAAAAAATTAAAAAAAAAAAATAACTCAATAAAACACACAGTAATTTAACTAAAGAAGTGAATATTGAGATATTTTAAATGTACTTTATCTACATTTTAACAGTAACATTATAATAAACATATTTCTCAAGCTTTAAAAAATATATATATATACATTTTATTTACCATTAAAAGCACACTATAATAAATTTACACCTAAAATTACCAGTGTCTAATTACAAATCTAATACAAATTAGATCTGCTCTAAAAACTAAACTTTTGTTTGTTTTTGCAGTGAGAGAAAAATGGTATTCAGTTTTATTTTGTCCTCTCTGAAACTTCCATTTACAGCATGGCCTCATCTATCAAAGAGAGGAGGAAAAAGCCCTGCCTTATGCCATAAAAATCAAGTACTCCTGTACTTGTTACAGGTGGCAGGATATTTGTTTCTACAGGTTTTTGGCTCCAAGAAATTATACTTTCAGTACCAGTGTAGTGAGGAACCACTGGCAGACTGTTGGAAATGTCTTCTGGATTAGTCAGTATACCATTTTATAAAGTGCTTCTGGAGTTAAAATCTGCCAGGTTGTCAAAAGAGTCCATACTTTTGCAACAAAGGATAAAAGAATCCCAATGGGTATCACTGAGTCCTTCCCAGCTGGGTCTCATTATTGGCACTGCTGCTTTAACCTTCGAGGCGCTGGTCCTCAAGCCAGGCAAAGCCTCCTGGCCATTCTTCAGGTAGTGGATTGTTATTTGGATCCTCATCTGATGTATCAAAAATAGCTTTCAAGATAGATGGTGTTTTCTTATTCCACCATGCTGATTAGGAAATACATCTTCCAAGATAAAATATGTGTCCAACTGCAATACCCAAAAGGTCCACAATGATTGAGTTCCCCAACAATGAGGAAAACCCCATGAGCACCCAGGGCAGAAAGGGGGCCTGGAAGTTGAGAAGGCCAAAGAAGTTCATGCGAACATAGGGGTTCCTTCGGCTCCACAGGTAGACGAGCATTATTGTAAAGGCCTAGCCCAAGGAAACTAAGCTCGCAAACAAACCAAAAATGGTCATTAAGAATCCACCAAAAAGGAACATAAATACAAAGTCTCCTGTCCGACCCCAGAAAGAGCCATCTTCTAGCATTCGACAGTAACGATATAGAAAAATCATGTTAAATAAAAAATTGAATCCAACTGGCCCCAAAAATAAGAAATTGGTGATTAATCTCCATATTTGAAAGTGTTTAAAGATTAATTCAGGATCGAAGTACAACTGAAAACGTGTGATCAATTCCAACTGCACGGCTGCGGCGGTGAGGACACAGGCAGTGGTGTAGACTGATGGGATCTGTTTTTTTTTAAAGAAACAAAGAGAAGTTGCTGCAAGATTTGGCCCTGGCGCCCAGCAGGCCAATCGACGGTGCGTCTGCGGTGGGGTCAGCGTCCCGGGCGGGGCACGGGGGCTGCTGTGAGCAGTCTGGAGTCTGCGATGCCGACACCAGTGTGGAGGCCACTGCTCGCAGCTGCGGAGGCCAGGCCGGGCCGGTGAGGATGCTGCAGGCAAGCGAGAGAGCGAGGTGTTTTCTTCACTCAGATGGTAAAGAATGGGGGAGATAGAAAGAACGGCCAGGAGCATCATGTCCTCACCCTCAGGGCCCACCTGGCCACGCTCGGTGGTGTGAGTAGTGGCTCCTGGCTGGCCAGGGTTTCTTCGTTCTCCCCTGGGTTGCCCCTGAGTCCTGGAGCCAGGTCAGCCCTTTCTGTTGGAGTCGGCCCTGGGCTGCTGTCAGACAGCTTCCTCACCAGGCTGGGGGCATTGGCAGGACTGCTGGGCATGAGGGAGGTGGGATGCTGAGGTCATGACACAAGGGTGATGGGGCCCAGTGAGCCCCTAGGATGAAAGCCACCTGCACCCCCAGGCTTGCCAGCCCCGCCCTGGCACAGCTGGCCACAAAGGTAAGTCTCGTTCACAGTGCTTCCCTGCTCAGGCCTGGGCCTGCTCTGCGCTGCTGAGCCCCACACTGCCTTGGGAGTAGGGGGCTGGGAAAGAAAGACTGGATAGAAAACAGAGCCCCCACAGGCTCCCCAAGGAAGGCCCATTCTCCTCCAACTTCCCCACTGCCTGAGATGGAGGGTGGAATCCCCACTGCGCTGCCAGCCAGGGCAGGGACGAGCGATGAGGCGGGGCCATTCTGTCCCGGGGCTCCCCGGCACCCCTGCCCGGTGCTCCCTTGGTGCGGGTGTGTGGCCGGGATGAGGGACGTGGACTCGGTTGGATGCCTCTTGGTTTGGTTGGGTTTTTTGTTGCTTGGATCTTAACATCTTTTTTTGGTTTTGATTTTTGTTTTGTTTTGTTTTGTTTTTGCCCTTCATGGTCCGAGAAGGAAATGGTGGAAGGTTTCACTACAACAGAAACAGAAAGGCAGGACTTGCAGCTTAGCCCTAGCCGGGCAAGTTGAGGAAGTTTTTACACCATTTCCTCTAAGCCCTTGGTCACGCCCTTCATCCTGATGGCCTTGGGTTTCCTGTTCAGCAACAGCAGTGAGCGCACCAGAGTGTTCTGGGCCTTTCACCTGCTCTGCCTTGAAATGATTGTTTGGGCCTTTTTCTTTTTAAACAGAAAACTGTTAATGGACTATTTGTTTAACATTAACTTCTCAATAAAGTTACGTTCTTAATCTCTTGCTGATAATGATTTTTACTTTTAAGTCACTAGTGGACTAACCAGAAGTGATTGCAGTCGAGTTCAGTTTTGATTTTTAATAATGTTGTTGAAGTTTTGTTTTTTTACCCTTTGTTGACTTTGCTGCTTATTGGCACCAGGCAGAGTTTCTAGACACAATTTTATAGATTCATTTTGATTTTAAGAATGTGTCTCTGCAATGATTCAGATTTTCAGTCTCACAGCATCTTAGTTTTACTTTTTATCAGAATGACATAGTAGCCACCACTGGAGGGCAGCCAGGGACAGCACAGTCACTTCTGCCTGTTGCTCTGGCACCAACCCAGGCAGCTCTGCTGTGGCTTCTCCTGGGTATTAGTTGACCTGTGTCACATTGTCAGAACAGGGGGCTGCTGTGTGGTGCCATCGAGTCCCTGGTAGTTCCCCTCATCCTGGTGGGGTCACCTGTTTCCCAAGGAAGCCCATCTACCTGGCAGATGACCTGGAGAAGTAGCTTCCCTGAGGACCCTTAGGCTTGGCCTGTGAGTGTTCAAATCCACAACTGCTAAGCATCCTGGGCACCCTCCAAGTGTGTGTTTTAACATCCCTGTGAGATTGAATACCTGTGCCACAAATGTCACCAAGAGTATGGAAATAAAATAATATTTATCTGCAGTAAAAAAAAATTGTATTTAGAGATTTTTTAATTTATTTAATTATTTTAGAAGTAAATATTTTTATATTTATATATACCTGTATATAAAAAGTAGGTATTATACATTTACCTATTTTACATATATTTTATATATAATTATTTAAATTAATAAATATAAATTTTTACATGTATAATTTATATATATATAAAATATACATACTGTATTTTTTCAGTATATATGTATTACATGTATACTCACCTTTATTGTTCACTATGACCCCTGCATTATCTTCAAAATAAAGAAACACGCCATCTTTTCTCCGGTATGACTTTCATTGTCGAATGACCACTGCTGGATGTACTTTCTTTCTCAGCTCTGGTTTGCCTTTCTTGACTGTGGCCATCACCATGTCACTGACACCAGCAGCGGGAAGTCTGTTCAGCTGTCCCTTGATCCCCTTCACAGAGATAATATACAAATTTTTGGCTCCTGTGTTGTCAGCAGAGTTGATCACAGCTCCTACTGGAAGACCCAAGGAACTTTCTTCCTAAAAGTTATACTATAGCTGTAAATTACTGCATAAACAGCTGATGAGGGTGGCCTATACATTATATTTATATACAGGTATATATAAAAATATATAATATATGTATATACATACATATGTATGTATATGTATGTTAAACTCTGGAAAGTGAATGCACACATCACAAAGCAGTTTCACACATAGTTTCCCATGAATTTGTAATGTGAGATATTTCTCTTTTCACAATAGGCTTCCATTCAGTCTTAAATGTCCCCATTCTAGATTCCACATGAAATGTTTCTAAACTGCTGAATCAAAACATAGGTTAAACTATCTGAGCTGAATGTACACAGAGCCAAGCAGTTTCACAGATAGCTTACTTCTAGGTTTTAAAGCCAGTTATTTGGTTTCCCCCATAGGCCAGAGTACAGTTGGAAATATCTGCTTTAACATTCTACACAAAGAGTGTTTCTAGACCACTAACTCCAAACATAAGTTAAACTCTGGAAAGTGAATGCTCACATTGCAAAGCAGTTTCACAAATAGCTTCCCATTAGTTTATATCATGAGATATTTGCCATTCACCATAGACTTCCATTCAGTCTGAAATGTCCCCTTCTAGATTCTACACCAAGTGTGTTTCTAAATTGCTGAATCAAAACATAGGTTCAATTCTCTCAGGTGAATGCACACTTAGCAAAGCAGTATCACAGATAGCTTGCTTCTAGGTTTTAAAGCCAGTTATGTGGTTTTCCCCCATAGGCCAGAGTGGCATTGAAAATATCTGTTTTTAGATTCTACACAAAGAGTGTTTCTAAACTGCTGAATCAAAAAAAAAATTAACTCTGAAAGGTGAGGTACACATCTCAAGGAAGTTTCACAAATCACTTCCCATTAGTTTTTCTCATGAGATATGTTTTTACCATAGGCCTTCATTCAGTCTGAAATGTCCCTTTCTAGATTCTACACAAAGTGTGTTTCCAAACGGCTGAATGAAAATGTAGGTCCAACTCTCTGAGGTGAAAATAGCAAAGCAGTTTCACAGATAGGTTGCTTCCAAGTTTCAAAGCCAATTATTAGCTTTTCCTCCATAGGTAAGAGTGGAATGGGAAATATCTGTTTATATATTCTAACAAAGAGTATTTCTAACCTGCTGAATCAAATCATAAGTTAAACTCTGGAATTTGAAGGCACACATCACAAACCAGTTTCACAAATAGTTTCTGATTAGTTTTTAACGTGATATATTTGTCATTTCTAAGTAGGCTTCAATTAAGTCTGATATGTGCACTTCTAGATTCTACATGAAGTCTGTTTCTAAACTGCTGAATTAAAACATTAGTTAAACTCCAGAAGGTGAATGAACACCTCAAAAAAGCAGTTTCACAAATAGCTTCCCATTAGTTTTTATCATAAAATATTTGCCTTTGTACCATAAGCTTTCATTCAGTCTGAAATGTTCCTTTCTAGATTCTACACAAAACTGCTGAATTAAAACATAGATTCAACTCTCTCAGGTGAACTCATACACAGAAATGCAGTTTCACAGATAGCTTGCTTCTAGGTTTCAAAGTCAGTCATTTAGTGTTCCCTCAGAGGCCAGAGTGGCATTGGAAATATCTGTTTTTAGATTCTAAACAAAGAGTGTTTCTCAGCTGCTGAATCCAAACATAAGTCAAACTGTGGAAGGTGAATGCACACATTTCAAAGCAGTTTCACAAATAGCTTCCCATTAGTTTTGATCAGGAGATATTTGTCTTTTCACCATAGGCCTCCACTCAGTCTGAAATGTCTCTTTCTAGATTCTACACAAAGTGTGTTTCTAAACTGTTGAATCAAAACATAGGTTCAACTCTCTGAGGTGAACACACACAAAACAAAGCAGTTTCACAGATAGCTTGCTTCTAGGTTTTACAGACAGTAATTTGGGTTTCCCACATAGGCCAGAGTGGTATTTGAAATAATACCTGTTCTTAAATTCTACACAAAGAGTGTTTCTCAGCTGCTGAATCCAAATGTAAGTTAAACTCTGGCAGCTGAATGCACACATCACAAAGCAGTTTCACAAATAGATTCCCATTAGTTTTGATCAGGAGATATTTGTCTTTTTGCCATAGGCCTCCATTGAGTCTGAAATGTCCCTTTCTAGATTCTACATGAAGTGTATTTATAAACTGCTGAATCCAAACATAGGTTCAACTCTCTGGGGTGAATGCACACACAGTCAAGCCATTTCATGAAAAGCTTGCTTCTAGTTTTTAAAGCCATCACTCAGGGTTATCTTATAAGCCAGAGTGGCATTAGAAATATCTGTTTTTGGCCAGGCACAGTGGCTCATGCCTATAATCCCAGCACTTTGGGAGGCTGAGGTGGGTGGATCATGAGGTCAAGAAATCGAGACCATCCTGGTCAACAAGGTGAAACCCTATCTCTACTAAAAATAGAAAAATTAGCTGGGCATGGTGGTGTGTGCCTGTAGTCCCAGCTACTTGGAAAGCTGAGGCAGGAGAATTGCTTGAACCCAGAAGGCAGAGGTTGCGGTGAGCCGAGATTGTGCCATTGCACTCCAGTCTGGGTAACAACAGCGAAACTCCTTCTCAAAAAATAAAAAAATAAAAATAAAGAAATATCTGATTTTGGCCGGGTGGGGTGGCTCATGCCTATAAACCCAGCACTTTGGGAGGCCAAGGCAGGTAGATCACGGGGTCAAGAGATTGAGACCATCCTGGTCAACAAGGTGAAACCCTATCTCTACTAAAAATACAAAAATTAGCTGGGCATGGTGGTGCACACCTGTAGTCTCAGCTACTCAGGAGGCTGAGGCAGGAGAATTGCTTGAACTTGCAGTGAGCTGAGATTGTGCCATTGCACTCCAGTCTGGATAACAACAGCAAAACTCTGTCTCAAAAAAAAATCTGTTTTTAGATTTCACAAAAAAAGTGCTTCTCATCTGCTGAATCCAAACAAATCCAAAAATCCACAAGTTAAACTGTGGAAGGTGAATGCACACATCACAAATCAGTTTCACAAACAGCTTCCCACTAGTTCTGATCAGGAGATATTTGTCTTTTCCCCATAGGCCTTCATTTGGTTTGAAAAGTCTCTTTCTAGATTCTACATGAAGTGTGTTTCTAAACTGCTGAATCAAAACATAGGTTCAACCTTCTGATATGAATGCACACACAGGCCAGAGTGGCATTAGAAATATCTGATTTTAGATTCCACCCAAAGAGTGTTTCTCAGCTGCTGAATCTAAAAATTAAGTAAACTCTGGAAATTAAATGCACACATCACAAAGCAGTTTCACAAATATATTCCTATTAGTTTTGAACATGAATTATTTGTCTTTTTACCATAGGCCTCCATTCAGTCTGAAATTTTTCTTTCTAGATTGAACACACAGTGTGTTTCTAAACTGCTAAATCAAAACATAGGTTCAACTCTCTGAGGTGAATGTACACACAGTAAACGGTTTCACAGATAGCTTGCTTCTAGGTTTTAAAGCCAGTCATTTGGGTTTTTCCCATAGGCCAGAGTGGTGTTGGAAATATTTGCTTTTAGATTTTACACCAAGAGTGTTTCTCAGCTGCTGAATTGAAACATGAATTGCTGGGCCAGGCACGGTGGCTCATGCCTGTAATTTCAGCACTTTGGGAGGCTGAGGTGGGTGGATCACGAGGTCAGGAGATCGAGACCATCCTGGTCAACGTGGTGAAATCCCGTCTCTATTAAAAATACAAAAAATTAGCTGGGCATGGTGGTGCATGCCTGTAATCCCAGCTACTCAGGAGGCTGAGGCAGGAGAATTGCCTGAACCCAGGAGGCAGAGGTTGTGATGAGCCGAGATCATGTTATTGCCCTCCAGCCTGGGTAACAAGAGTGAAACTCCATCTGAAAAAAAGAAAAAGAAACATGAGTTTCTAGGTCCAGTTATACCTTACTATCTCCCTTTTGTCAGGGCTAAGGAAAAAGAGGAGAGTCAGAGATAAAGAAATATTATAATGTCTCTGTGGGCAGGTCCTATGCATAAGAGTTGCATCACCTAGCCATTGAACCCAGCTATATATAAAAAATACACATTATATACAGGGCCCAGTCAAAAAAGAGAGTAATATCACCTAGGCACTAGGTCCAGCAATATCTCACAACACTCCCTGAGGGGAGAGTCCAGGCAACAGGGTAACATTACCTAGGTGAAGTACAAAAAAGTTGTTTCAATGCCCCTGATGGGTAGAATTTTGAAAAAGAAGTAAATAACCTAGGGACTAGGCCTAGCTATGTGTCAGATTCAGCCCCAAGATGGGGCTCAGGCATGAGAGAAAAGTCACATCATGTAGGTACTGGGCAAATTAACAGGTCACAGTCTTTACTGTGAGCAGTCTGTAGGAAGAAGTAGAGTCACATAGTGTAGGTGATGGGCCCAGAGGTATTTGACAGTGACCCCTGTAGGTAGGGGCCAGGAAGAAGAATCACATCACCTGTGTGCTGTGCCCATTTGTAAGTCACACTTCTTTCAGTGGGCCTGACTCAGGCCAGAGAGAAGAGTCACATTATCCCGGTTATAGATCCAAAAATATGTCACAATCTCTCTTATGGGCAATATTCAGGTAAGAGAGAAGAGTCACATCATCTAGGTGATGAACCCAGAGGTATTTCACAATGCCTTCTGTTAACTTGATCTAGGCAGAAGATTCACATCAACTTGGTGCTAAGCCCAGTAACATGTCAAAATCCCTTCTGTGCAAAGGGACTAGGCAGGAGAAGAGAATCACATTACCTGGTGATGAGCACAGAGATATGTCATAATGCCCCTTGTAGGCAGGGCCTAGGGAGTAGAGTTGCATTGCCTGGGTGTTGGATATACCCAAGTGTCCCATATGGGCAGTGCACAAGCAGGTGAGTCACATAACCTGGGTGAGGCAAAGCTATATACAACAATGCTTTCTGAGGGCAGAGCCAAAGAAGGAAAGGAGACTCACATGACCTGGTTGCAAAGTCTAGCCATATGTAAAAATGCTCAATGTGGGCAGTGCCAAGGAAGGAGAACAGAGTTACATCTTCAAGGTGCTGGATCCAGCAATATGTTAATATCCCATCTGTGGGCTAGGTCCATGCAAGAGCATCAAGTCACTCAGATGCTAAGCACTGGCAGATTTCACAGTCAAACCTGTAGAATGGCCCAGAAATGAGATGAACAATCCCACAACTGAGTTGTAGGTATGGCATTCAATACCTCCTGTATGTTGAGTGTAAGCCCAAGAGTAACCAGCTCAACAGCCGACTGGATTTGTGCATGACAGCATCAATTTCTGTGAAGACTGTGTCTCCTTAGAAAAGTCACAGCCTCACAGGTGTGCTGAATTTTGGTCTGAGAGGCACCATCCTACATGTATCTATGTGTGAGTCAATTTTTCCATCTTTGACTGACTATAGGTGTGAGATTTAGAACCTCAACAGTGATGTGTGTTTATATCAGAGGATGACAATATTTACTGTTGGCTGGGTGTGCATATGAGTGTCAAAATCTTACCTGTTGTGCTTGGACCAGTTAGCACACTCTGTATACTATCGAATGGCCTCATACAGTATGAATGAGAGTTGCAATCAATTTTGAGACCTTCCTGCTGGTATGGACCCATTATTGCACCTGTGGCATTAAGTTTGGGTATGAGAGTCAACATCACTACAATTAACTAGGTCAAGATAGGAGAGTTCTCTCTTGCCTGTGAGCTGGGTTTAGAAATGAGTCACCCTGGCTGGGCACGGTGGCTCATGCCTGTAATCCCAGCACTTTGGGAGGCTGAGGCAGGCAGATCATGAGGTCAAGAAATCGAGACCATCCTGGCCAACATGGTGAAACCCTGTCTCTACTAAAAAAATACAAAAATTAGCTGGGTGTGGTGGTGTGTGCCTGTAGTCCCAGCTACTCAGGAGGCTGAGGCAGGAGAATTGCTTGAACCCAGAAGGCAGAGATTGCAGTGAGCTGAGACTGCACCACTGCACTCCAGCCTGGTGATGAAGTGAGACTCTGTCTCAAAAAAAAAAAAAAAAAAAAAAGAAAAAAAGAGTCACTCTTTCAACTGTGATTGAATATTTACATATGAACATGGGCCTAGCACCACGGTGGTGTGAGTCTTTGGCCTAGACACTTCAAGCAGGAGGCAGTGAAACATATCTCTGGGCCTGTCTGATATTTTCCCATAAAATGGATGTGACATATGTCTAGACCCATCATCCAGGTGATGTGACTCTCCTTTTATGACTAATCCCTGTGTATATTGGGCATTCTAACATACCCCTGGACCTAACATCTAGAAAATAAGGAGACTCTGCATGGGCCATACCTAAGAAGTTTCTTGTAATATATTTCTACATTAACCACCTTGGAGCAATGACTCTCCTCTTACCTGGGCTTTGCCCATAAGAGAGATTATTACACACCTCTGCACCAAGCACCTAAATGCTGTGACTCTTCTTTCTTGCCTGGGTCATGCCCACAGATGAAAGAATCACTTATCCCTCTAGCCAGCACACTGGTTATGTAATTATTCTGCCTGATTTCTGCTCACAGGAGGCATTGTGACATATCTCTGGGCCCAGAAACTATTTAATATGACTCTCTTCTATTACCTTAACTTTGTGCATAAGATAAATTGTGACATTTCTCTGGGTCAGCACATAGGTGATGTGACTCTCCTTTTCTGCATGGGCTATGTTCACAGGAAAGAGACTGACTTGTTGCTGTGTTGACAGCTGATGTGATACCTCAGTTCTTGTCTTCTTAGTTTAGTGCACATGTGCAGTAGCTTTACATGCTTTTTCATATGTTGTATGTCTCAGCATCTTAGATCTCCACCCAGGAGTGTATGTGTTTGTTTGAGATGGAGTCTCACTCTGTTGCCCAGGCTGAAGTGATCTCCGTTCACTCCAACCTCCTCCTGAGTTCAAGTGATTCTTGTGTTACCTGAGTAGCTGGGATTACAGACATATACCACCATACTCGGCTGGTGTTTGTGTTTTCAGTAGAGATGGGGTTTCACCATGTTGGCCAGTCTAGTCTCGAGCTTCTGGTTTCAAGTGATTCACCCTCCTCAGCTTTCCAAAGTGCTGGGAGTACAGGTCTGAGCCACTGTGCCTGACTGGTTGCATTTTTTGCTATCAAACTAAGCAAAAGTTAAGTTTAAGGATAGGTAAAATCAAAATGCACATACTCTCTAGAGCATAAAGTCCTTAATAAAGATGGTTTTGCTTGAATATGCCCAATGGGAATGCTAAGGCTTATTGTGTTGGCTGTGCAGTCACCACAGTTTCTGTATTCTGAGATTATGGCTATTTTCTTGACTATATTTTCTGCTTCAATTTCCCCCTAAGAGATTTTAGAGCCATAATCACATTGGAGGTTGAGGGGCTAGGTCGTTTTTTCTGGAGCTGTTTTCTGCTGAGTGGGTGTTATTTCTGCTGAGCCTGGGCCCTGAAGTTTCTTCCTGTATGATCTAACAGGGTGTAAACCACATCATTTATGGAACAAGTGGGTAAGAGGTTGGCATCCAAAGATTGAAATACTTGCAAAACTATCATACAAAAAACGAACTGCTGTAAGCAAGACAGCAAGAAATTGGTTAACATTTTAGACAAAGTTGGAACAAAAGTTAAGGCTGAAAGTGTAGTAATGACTGATACTATTAAAGAGAGCAAGGCAGGTAATAGACATTGCTTTCATGTTTCAGTGGAAGTTCCTAGAGATTCAATTTTGTCTGTCTGGGTGATGATATTATTACTATTTTCTTGAGATAAACCAGACTAATTGGTCTCAAAAACAGCATTCTTCTTTTAGATATAAACATTTTCCTTACAGCCTGGCTGTGAGAAGATCTCAGGCTCTTTGGTTCTGTAGGACTGCAGTGGCCACAGAGTACAGACATTGTTGAGGTCTACTGAGGCCCTCTGCTGCTTGTTGAGAAGCCATTGTGTTTTCCTGAGATTCTTTATACTAGATTCCCAAGATGCCACCTTACAGTGACATTTGTGCTGCAAAAGTATTTTGCATTAAAGTGGTGAAAGCAGTGAAAATTGTAGTGTTTTCTGTTTTCTGCCAATAAGCAAAAGTTTTGTGCAGCTAAGTTGATGGCAGTCATTGGGTCTATTTATGGATAATAAAGCTGAATGGTGGACAAAGAAGTCTTCAGTAAATGCACTGAAGTTCTCTAAGAGCCATCAGAGTTGTTTCTTACATTGGATTAGATCATTTATTGAGAATAGAATTTGCACTCTGATGGTCCTCTCTGCATTTGGGACTTTCTGTAGGCGGAGCAATTTTGCTGGCCCTGGATGGTATGAAGTTCCACTGTGAGTATTGCAGCTGGGCTTGTCTCTATTGTACCTGGCAGAGGCCTTCAAGGAAGAGTGTAGAAAAGAGGTGAAACAAGGTTAGATTTTACAGAAGTCTCTGATAGTGTGTGGGATGGTGGGGATTCTAAAGGTGTGGGCTCCTGAGAGCTTCCATCTGAAGCTGGTGTTGGGCTCTGGGGTCTGGAGTCTCTTCCCCTTAATAAGAATGGGTCTCATTTTTTCTCGAGGCAAGATGGCGTCATAGAGGTGACTCAGGATTGCAGCTCTCGGTGAAGGCGCAGAGGGTGAGTCCTAACCGCATTCTCGGATGTTCCTTTTATGCCCACAGAGCGTTGAAAGTCCCAAGTGTGGGAGAGACATGGGACGCTAGCAGCCGGCTAACGCAGCCGGCTCCCGCCGCCTCTTCGGCCGGTGCTGCAGCGGGACCCGGCGCAGAACTCACTGGTCTGGGTGCCCTGTAAAACCAGCAATCTGAGATGTGGAAGGGAAGATTGGCATGTCCATCTGATTGAACGACACTTGGACAATGAGCCAGACCAGGAGTTTCCTGGGAAGCGTGATCTGAGCCGGGGTAGTGGGCAGCGGCACAGGAGATTGCATGGATCCAAGTGCCCTTTTGGCAGGCTCCTGGGGCGCCAGTGAGAGAGTAGACGTTTCAGCTTGGGGAGAGGAAGAGAGAGAGAGAGAGAGGACGGACTCTGAGGCAGGGAGCTGGGTGATCGGGCTCGGTGGGTCCCACGCTCATGGGGACAAGCAGGGCAGTGACTGGAGGCGCTTGGGGCTGAGAGTTTTGTTGCCGGCATCTCGGACGGTGCAGCCCGGTCAGGGAGGGGCGTCCACCATTGCTGATGAAGTGCACCCCCACTTAAGTACCGCCCAAGACTGACGCAGCCTGCCGTTGCCGAGGCAACCTGCCATACAAGAGAGACTCCTCCAGGCAGCAACAGGGCGGACCAGCACTAGCAGGTCAGAGCCCCAGCAGGCAAATAGTGAATAGACTGCCACCTAGTGGGACAGAACAGTGCAACAGAAACTAATAAAGAAAGCCCCAACTCCCAGAGACAGAGCATCCAATGGTGAAAAAAAAAAAGAGTGGTGTTTTATGAGTTCTATTGCAGCAGATATAAACAACCTCCCAACAACCCTGAATGAACAACGGAGTTCACAGCTCAGCACTGGAGCTCCTATAAAGCACAGACTGTCTCCTCAAGCAGCTCCCTGACCACAGTATATCCAAGGAGTCACCCCAGAAAAGGACTAATCAGACTGACATTTGGCTGGCATCATTCTGGAACAAGGGCAGCAGAAGAAGAAACTGGTATCATCCCTCATTCTTCTGCAGCTACTGCAGGTATACCCCAGAAAAACAGGGCCTGGAGTGGACCTCAGCACTCATACAGCAGAGAGGATAGATCATTAGAGGAAAAACTAAGTAACAGAAATACTTCATCATCAACAATCTCAGTGTCCAAACAGACACCCAATTGAAAAATCAGCCAATACTAAGACGACAGGCGGATAAATCCATAAAGATGGGAAGAAACCAGCGCAAAAAGGAGGAAAGCACCCGAAACCAAAACACCTCACCTCCAAAAAAGGACCAAAACTCCTCACCAGCAAGGGAACAAAGCTGGACGGAGAATGAATGTGACGAAATGACGGAATCAGACTTCAGAAAGTGGATAATGAGAAACTTCAGTGGGCTAAAGGAACATGTTCTAAACCAGTGCAAAAAAACTAAGAACCTTGAAAAAAGATTTGAAAAAAGATTCGAGGAATTGACAACGAGAATGGACAACTTAGAGAGGAATATGAATTAATTGAAGGAGCTGAAAAACAGAACAAGAGAACTTCACGAAGCATGCACAAGTTTAAACAGCCGAATTGAGCAAGCAGAATAAAGAATATCAGAAGTTGAAGATCAACTCAATGAAATAAAAAGAGAAACCAAGATTAAAGAAAAAAGCACAAAAAGGAATGAACAAAATCTCCAAGAAATGTGGGACTATGTGAAGAGACCCAACCTACGTTTAATAGGTGTACCAGAATGTGATGAAGAGAATGAATCCAAGCTGGAAAAAACTCTTCAGAATATTATCCAGGAAAATTTCCCCAACCTAGCAAGAAAGGTCAATACTCAACTCCAGGAAATACAGAGAACACCACAAAGATACTCTGCAAGAAGAGCAACCCCAAGGCACATAATCATCAGATGCACCAGGGTTGAAACGAAGGAGAAAATACTAAGGGCAGCCAGAGAAAAAGGTCGGGTCACCCACAAAGGGAAGCCCATCAGACTCACAGCAGATCTCTCGGCAGAGACAATACAAGCCAGCAGAGAGTGGGGGCCAATATTCAACATCCTTAAAGAAAAGAGCTTTCAACCCAGAATTTCATATCCAGCGGAACTGAGCTTCATAAGTGAAGGAAAAATAAAATCCTTCACGAACAAGCAAGTACTCAGAGATTTCGTCACACTAGGCCTGCTTTACAAGAACTCCTAAAATAGGCACTACACATAGAAAGAAACAACCAGTTCCAGCCATCCTAAAAGCATACCAAATGCTAAAGACCATCAACAAAATGAAGAATGTACATGAACCAACGGGCAAAACAGCCAGCTAGCATCAAAATGGCAGTATCAAATTCACACATAACAATATTAAGCCTGAATGTAAATGGGCTAAATGCACCAATCAAAAGACACAGACTGGCAAATTGGATAAAAACCAAAACCCATCGGTGCTGTATCCAGGAAACCCACCTCACATGCAAAGATACACAAAGGCTCAAAATAAAGGGATGGAGGAAGATTTACCAAGCAAATGGAGAGCAAAAAAAAGCAGGAGTTGCAATTCTCATCTCTGATAAAATAGACTTTAAAGTAACAAAGATCAAAAGGGACAAATAAGGTCATTACATAATGGTAAAAGGATCGATACAACAAGAAGAGATAACAATTCTAAATATATATGGACCCAATGTAGGAGCACCCAGATATATAAGGCAAGTTCTTAATGACTTACAAAGGACTTAGACTCCCACACAATAATAGTGGGAGACTTTAACACTCCACTGTCAATAGCAGACAGATCAACCAGACAGAAAATTAACAAGGATATCCAGGACTTGAACTCAGACCTGGAACAAGCAAACCTGATAGACATTTACAGAACTCTCCACCCCAAATCCACAGAATATACATTCTTCTCAGCACCACATCACACCTACTCCAAAATTGACCACATAATTGGAAGTAAAGCACTCCTCAGCAAATGCAAAACAACGGAAATCATAACAAACAGTCTCTCAGACCATAGTGCAATCAAGTTGGAACTCAGAATTCAGAAAATAACTCAGAACTGCACAGCTTCATGGAAACTGAACAACTGGCTCTTGAATGTTGATTGGATAAACAATGAAATGAAGGCAGAAATAAAGAAGTTCTTTGAAACCAACGAGAATGAAGACACAACGTACCAGAATCTCTGGGACACATTTAAAGCAGTCTGTAGAGGAAAATATATAGCAATAAGTGCCCACATGAGAAGAGTGGAGAGATCCAAAATTGACACACTATCGTCAAAATTGAAAGAGCTAGAGGAGCAAGATCAAAAAACCTCAAAACCTAGCCAAAGACAAGAAATAACTAAGATCACAACAGAACTGAAGGAGATAGAGACAAGAAAAACCCTTCAAAAAATCAATAAATCTAAGAGCTGGTTTTTCGAAAAGATCAACAAAATAGACAGACCACTAGCCAGACTGATAAAAAGAAGAGAGAGAACAACCAAATAGATGCAATAAAAACGATAAAGGAAATCACCACAGATTCCACAGAAATTCAAACCATCATCAGAGAATACTACAAACAACTCTATGCACATAAACTAGTAAATCAGGAAGAAATGGATAAATTCCTGGACGCCTGTGTCCTCCCAAGCCTAAACCAGGAGGAAGCCGAAACTATGAATAGACCAATAACAGGGTCTGAAGTTGAGGCAGCAATTAAGAGCCTACCACACAAAAAAAGCCGAGGTCCAGATGGGTTCACAGCTGAATTCTACCAGACACACAAAGAGGATCTGGTACCATTCCTTCTGAAACTATTCCAAATAATCCAAAAGAGGAACCCTTCCCAAATCATTTTATGAGACCAACATCATCCTGATACCAAAACCTGGCAGAGACTCAACAAGAAAAAGAAAACTTCAGGCCAATATCCATGATGAACATAGATGCAAAAATCTTCAATAAAATACTGGCAAACCGATTGCAACAGCACATTAAAAACTTATCCATCATGATCAAGTAGGATTCATCCCGGGGATGCAAGGCTGGTTCAACATACGCAAGTCTATAAATGTAATTCACCACAGAAACAGAAGCAAAAACAAAAACCACATGATTATCTCAATTGATGCAGAGAAGGCATTTGACAAAATTCAACAGCCCTTTATGCTAAAAACCCTCAATAAACTTGGTATTGATGGAACATATCTCAAAGTAATAAAAGCTATTTATGACAAACCAACAGCCAATATCATACTTAATGGGCAAAAACTGGAAGCATTCCCTTTGAAATCCGGCACTAGACAAGGATGCCCTCTCTCACCACTTCTATTCAACATAGTACTGGAAGTTCTAGCCAGAGCAATCAGGCAAGAAAAAGAAATAAAGGGTATTCAAATAGGAAAGGTGGAAGCCAAATTGTCTCTATTTGCAGACGACATGATAGTATACCTAGAGACCCCATCACCTCAGCCCAAAAGCTCCTGCAACTGATAAGCAACTTCAGCAAAGTCTCAGGATATAAAATCAATGTTCAAAAATCACAAGCATTCCTATACACCAATAACAGACTTAAAGAGAACCAAATCAAGAAGGAACTGCCATTCACAATTGCTACAAAGAAAATAAAATACCTAGGAATACAACTCACTAGGAATGTAAGGGACCTCTTTAAGGAAAACTACAAACAACTGCTCAACGAAATAAGAGAGGACACAAACAGATGGAGAAACATTCCATGTTCGTGGTTAGGAAGAATCAATATCGTGAAAATGGCTATACTGCCCAAAGTAATTTACACAATCAATGCTATCCCCATCAAACTACCATTGAATTTCTTCACAGAACTGGAAAAAACCACCATGAATTTCATATGGAACCAAAAAAGAGCCCGCATAGCCAAGTCAATTCTAAGGTGTATTCTTCCTTTTTGTATCCTCTCTTCTGTGTGTATCCCTTATCCTGTGTGTATCCTCCTCTACTGTGTGAATCCCCTTTCTCCTGTGTGTGTATCT
>CM038392.1:213099393-213206613 GCA_021498475.1 Saguinus midas
CTATTTCATATGGTGGTTCGTTTGGAGAGTCAAAAAATAATGCACACCTGTGGAATAGTCAGGAGACTTTTCATGTGGCCTCTCATTCAAAGTTTCAGTGAATAATGCACACGTGTGGAATAGACACTAGTCTGTTTTATATGGCCACTGACTCATAACCTCAATGAATAATGCACAAATGTAAAGTACTCAGCAGTCTATTTCATATAGCCACTCATTCAGAGCCTCAGTGAATAATGCACACCTGTGGAGTAGCCAGGAGTCTATTTCATATAGCCACTCATTCAGAGCCTCAGTGAATAATGCACACGTGTGGAATAGACACTAGTCTATTTTATATGGCCACTCATTCAGAGATTCACTGAATAATACACACCTGGGAAGAGTTAAGAGTCTACTTCATGTAGCCACTCATTTAGATCCTCAGTGAATAATGCACACCAGGGTAATAGTCGAGCATTTTTTATATGGCCACTCATTTTGTGCCTCCTGAATGATACACACCTGGGGAATTCTCAGGATTCTATTTCATACTACCACTCATTTAGAACCTTATTGAATAATTCACAATGGAGCAATAGTCAGGTGTCTATTTTGTATGGCCTCTCATTCAAAGTTTCAGTGAATAATGAACTTCTATGGAGTAATCAGGACACTGTTTAAGATAGCCATGAATTAAGTGCCTTCCTGAATGATACACACCTGGGTGGTAGTCAGGAGTCTATTTCATATGAACTCTAATTCTGTGTAACGCTGAGTAATACACACCTGGGGAGTTTCAGGAGTCTATTTGGTATGGACACTCATACCGAACCTGTTGGAATAATGCACACATGGAGAATAATGAGGAGTCTATGTCATATGGCTACTCATTCAGACAAACAGTGAATAATGCACATGTGGAGTCATTAGAATTCTGTTTCATATGGCCCTCTTTCACAGCCTCACTGAATATTACACACTTGTGATATAGTCTGGAGTCTATATTTTATGGCCACTCATTCAGAGAATCACTGAATAATTCACACCTGTGGAATAGTCAGAAGTCTCTTTCCTATGGCTACCCATTGAGAGCCTCACTAAATGTACACACCTGGATAAATAGTCAGGATTTACTTGTATCTCCTCATTCAGAGTCTCACTAAATAATGCACACCTGTGGAATAGTCAGGAGACTTTTCATGTGGCCTCTCATTCAATGTGTCATTGAAAAATGTGGTGTAGTCAGGAGACTCTTTCATGTAGACACATATTCAGAGCCTCAGTGCATAAGACAGACCCTTGATATAGTAAGAAATCTAATTAGTATGGCCACATCTTCTGAGGCTCACTGAATAATACACACCTGGAGAATAATTTGGAGTCTATTTTCGATGGACATTCATTCAGAGCCTCGGTAAATAATGCAGACCTGTGGAGTAGCCAGGAGTCTATTTCATTTGGACACACATTCATAGCCTCAGTGGATAATATGCACGTGTGGATTAGTCAGGATTCCATTTTATATGGCCACTCATTCAGAGCCTCGGTAAATAATGCAGACCTGTGGAGTAGCCAGGAGTCTATTTCATATAGCCACTCATTCAGAGCCTCAGTGAATAATGCACAAATGTAAAGTACTCAGCAGTCTATTTCATATAGCCACTCATTCAGAGATTCACTGAATAATAAAATATTTGAGATAGACAGCCTCCTGTTTCATATGGTCATACAAAAGAGCCTCACTGAGTGACACACACCTGGGGAAGTGTTAGGAGTGTACTTTACATAGCCTCTCATTTACAGCCTAAGGAATAATGCACACGTGTGGAATAGACACTAGTCTATTTTATATGGCCACAAAATCAAAGCCTGAGTCAGTAATACACAACTTTGGAATAGTCACTAGTCTATTCCATATGCCCAAATATTTAGAGTCAGAGTCAATAATACACGCCTGTAGACTAGTCAGGAAACAATTTCATATGGCCAAAGTTTCAGAGCCTCAGTGAATAATAAATACCTGAGGAATACTCTGGACGCTATTACATGTGGCATTTCTTCAGAGGTTCATTGAGTAAAGAACACCTGTATTGTAGTCAGAATTCTATTTCATATAGCCACATACTCAGAGCCTAACTGAATAACAGACACCTTGGGAAAGTCAGGATTCTATTTCGTATAGCCACTCATTTACAGCCGAATGTAAAACTCACGCCTGAGTAGTATATAGGAGTCTCTATTTTATGGCCACTCATTCAGAGCCTCACAGAATAATACAGACGTATGGAAATGTCAGGAGTGTACTTGACATGGCCACTTATTCAGTTCCTCAGTGAAGAATCATATATATCTGGAAAATACTCAGGATTCTATTATATATAGCCACTTATTAAGAGACTCACTGAATAATGCACACCTGGAGAATTGTCTGGAGACTATTTGATATGACCGTTCACCCAGCGACTCAGTGGAAAATGCAGAGCTGAGAAATAGTCAAGAGGACAGAGTCAGGAGTCTATTTTATGTGGTCACTCATTCAGAAACTGACTGAAGAATACACACCTTGGGAATAGTCAGAGTCCAGGTCATATGGCCACTCAATCACAGCATTACCGAATAATGCACAATGGGGCAATAGTAAGGAGTCTATTTCATATGGCCTCTCATTCAGAGCTTCAGTGCATAATAAACAGCTGTGGAGGAGGAGGACCCTATTGAAGGTAGCCCCAAATAAAGCAGCTCCGTGAATGATACACACATGTGTGAGAGTCAGGAGACTATTTGATATGGACACTCATACAGAACCTCTTCGAATATTGCACATGTGGGGAATAATCACTAGTCTATTTCATATGGTGGTTCGTTTGGAGAGTCAAAAATAACGCACCTGTGGAGTAAAATGCGGTCTATTTCATAAGGCCACTCTTTCAGTGTTTTAGTGAATAACATGTATATCTGATAAGTCAGGAATCTCTTTCACATGGCCACTCGTTCTGGGCCTCTGTGAATAATACTCCCCTCAGAAACAGTCAAGGGTCTACTTCAAATGCCTACACATTCAGAGTCTCTGTAAGTAATGAACACCTGGGCAATACACCTGAGTCTCTTTTTATGCCCACTTAGTCAGAGTCTCATTCAATAATACACACCTGGGGAAGAGTTAAGAGTCTACTTCATGTAGCCACTCATTTAGATCCTCAGTGAATAATCCACACCAGGGTAATAGTCGAGCATTTTTATATGGCCACTCATTCTGTGCCTCCTGAATGATACACACCTGGGGAATTCTCAGGATTCTATTTCATACTACCACTCATTTAGAACCTTATTGAATAATTCACAATGGAGCAATAGTCAGGTGTCTATTTTGTATGGCCTCTCATTCAAAGTTTCAGTGAATAATGAACTTCTATGGAGTAATCAGGACACTGTTTAAGATAGCCATGAATTAAGTGCCTTCCTGAATGATACACACCTGGGTGGTAGTCAGGAGTCTATTTCATATGAACTCTAATTCTGTGTAACGCTGAGTAATACACACCTGGGGAGTTTCAGGAGTCTATTTGGTATGGACACTCATACCGAACCTGTTGGAATAATGCACACATGGAGAATAATGAGGAGTCTATGTCATATGGCTACTCATTCAGACAAACAGTGAATAATGCACATGTGGAGTCATTAGAATTCTGTTTCATATGGCCCTCTTTCACAGCCTCACTGAATATTACACACTTGTGATATAGTCTGGAGTCTATATTTTATGGCCACTCATTCAGAGAATCACTGAATAATTCACACCTGTGGAATAGTCAGAAGTCTCTTTCCTATGGCTACCCGTTGAGAGCCTCACTAAATGTACACACCTGGATAAATAGTCAGGATTTACTTGTATCTCCTCATTCAGAGTCTCACTAAATAATGCACACCTGTGGAATAGTCAGGAGACTTTTCATGTGGCCTCTCATTCAATGTGTCATTGAAAAATGTGGTGTAGTCAGGAGACTCTTTCATGTAGACACATATTCAGAGCCTCAGTGCATAAGACAGACCCTTGATATAGTAAGAAATCTAATTAGTATGGCCACATCTTCTGAGGCTCACTGAATAATACACACCTGGAGAATAATTTGGAGTCTATTTTCGATGGACATTCATTCAGAGCCTCGGTAAATAATGCAGACCTGTGGAGTAGCCAGGAGTCTATTTCATTTGGACACACATTCATAGCCTCAGTGGATAATATGCACGTGTGGATTAGTCAGGATTCCATTTTATATGGCCACTGACTCATAACCTCAATGAATAATGCACAAATGTAAAGTACTCAGCAGTCTATTTCATATAGCCACTCATTCAGAGATTCACTGAATAATAAAATTATTTGAGATAGACAGCCTCCTGTTTCATATGGTCATACAAAAGAGCCTCACTGAGTGACACACACCTGGGGAAGTGTTAGGAGTGTACTTTACATAGCCTCTCATTTACAGCCTAAGGAATAATGCACACGTGTGGAATAGACACTAGTCTATTTTATATGGCCACAAAATCAAAGCCTGAGTCAGTAATACACAACTTTGGAATAGTCACTAGTCTATTCCATATGCCCAAATATTTAGAGTCAGAGTCAATAATACACACCTGGGGAATTCTCAGGATTCTATTTCATATAGCCACTCATTCAGAGCCTCAGTGAATAATAAATACCTGAGGAATACTCTGGACGCTATTACATAAGGCATTTATTCAGAATTTCATTGAGTAAAGAACACCTGTATTGTAGTCAGAATTCTATTTCATACAGTCACATACTCAGAGCCTAACTGAATAAGAGACACCTTGGGAAAGTCAGGATTCTATTTCATATAGCCACTCATTCAGAGCCTCGGTAAATAATGCAGACCTGTGGAGTAGCCAGGAGTCTATTTCATTTGGACACACATTCATAGCCTCAGTGGATAATATGCACGTGTGGATTAGTCAGGATTCCATTTTATATGGCCACTCATTCAGAGATTCACTGAATAATACACACCTGGGGAAGTGTTAGGAGTGTACTTTACATAGCCTCTCATTTACAGCCTAAGGAATAATGCACACCTGTGGAATAGTCAGGAGACTTTTCATGTGGCCTCTCATTCAATGTGTCATTGAAAATGTGGTGTAGTCAGGAGACTCTTTCATGTAGACACATATTCAGAGCCTCAGTGAATAATAAATACCTGAGGAATACTCTGGACGCTATTACATGTGGCATTTCTTCAGAGGTTCATTGAGTAAAGAACACCTGTATTGTAGTCAGAATTCTATTTCATATAGCCACTCATTCAGAGCCTCAGTGAATAATAAATACCTGAGGAATACTCTGGACGCTATTACATGTGGCATTTCTTCAGAGGTTCATTGAGTAAAGAACACCTGTATTGTAGTCAGAATTCTATTTCATATAGCCACATACTCAGAGCCTAACTGAATAACAGACACCTTGGGAAAGTCAGGATTCTATTTCATATAGCCACATACTCAGAGCCTAACTGAATAACAGACACCTTGGGAAAGTCAGGATTCTATTTCATATAGCCACATACTCAGAGCCTAACTGAATAACAGACACCTTGGGAAAGTCAGGATTCTATTTCATATAGCCACTCATTCAGAGCCTCGGTAAATAATGCAGACCTGTGGAGTAGCCAGGAGTCTATTTCATATAGCCACTCATTTACAGCCTAAGGAATAATGCACACCTGTGGAATAGTCAGGAGACTTTTCATGTGGCCTCTCATTCAATGTGTCATTGAAAATGTGGTGTAGTCAGGAGACTCTTTCATGTAGACACATATTCAGAGCCTCAGTGAATAATAAATACCTGAGGAATACTCTGGACGCTATTACATGTGGCATTTCTTCAGAGGTTCATTGAGTAAAGAACACCTGTATTGTAGTCAGAATTCTATTTCATATAGCCACTCATTCAGAGCCTCAGTGAATAATAAATACCTGAGGAATACTCTGGACGCTATTACATGTGGCATTTCTTCAGAGGTTCATTGAGTAAAGAACACCTGTATTGTAGTCAGAATTCTATTTCATATAGCCACATACTCAGAGCCTAACTGAATAACAGACACCTTGGGAAAGTCAGGATTCTATTTCATATAGCCACTCATTCAGAGCCTCGGTAAATAATGCAGACCTGTGGAGTAGCCAGGAGTCTATTTCATATGGCCAAAGTTTCAGAGCCTCAGTGAATAATAAATACCTGAGGAATACTCTGGACGCTATTACATGTGGCATTTCTTCAGAGGTTCATTGAGTAAAGAACACCTGTATTGTAGTCAGAATTCTATTTCATATAGCCACTCATTCAGAGCCTCAGTGCATAAGACAGACCCTTGATATAGTAAGAAATCTAATTAGTATGGCCACATCTTCTGAGGCTCACTGAATAATGCACAAATGTAAAGTACTCAGCAGTCTATTTCATATAGCCACTCATTCAGAGCCTCGGTAAATAATGCAGACCTGTGGAGTAGCCAGGAGTCTATTTCATTTGGACACACATTCATAGCCTCAGTGGATAATATGCACGTGTGGATTAGTCAGGATTCCATTTTATATGGCCACAAAATCAAAGCCTGAGTCAGTAATACACAACTTTGGAATAGTCACTAGTCTATTTCATATAGCCACTCATTCAGAGCCTCGGTAAATAATGCAGACCTGTGGAGTAGCCAGGAGTCTATTTCATTTGGACACACATTCATAGCCTCAGTGGATAATATGCACGTGTGGATTAGTCAGGATTCCATTTTATATGGCCACTGACTCGTAACCTCAATGAATAATGCACAAATGTAAAGTACTCAGCAGTCTATTTCATATAGCCACTCATTTACAGCCTAAGGAATAATGCACACCTGTGGAATAGTCAGGAGACTCTTTCATGTAGACACATATTCAGAGCCTCAGTGAATAATAAATACCTGAGGAATACTCTGGACGCTATTACATGTGGCATTTCTTCAGAGGTTCATTGAGTAAAGAACACCTGTATTGTAGTCAGAATTCTATTTCATATAGCCACTCATTCAGAGATTCACTGAATAATACACACCTGGAGAATAATTTGGAGTCTATTTTCGATGGACATTCATTCAGCTAAGTGAGTTAAATCTCCCTTTAGATTCAGGAGTTAGAAACACGTTTCTGGTAAGAGCTGCGTTTGGACATTCCTCAGTGAATGGGAGTATATGCTGTAAGGAGAACTCTCTGCTTCTAAAACCAAAACGGAGCTACCTAACAGAACGGTTGTCAATGTGTGCATTCAACTTACAGAGTTAAACTCGTGTGTTGAAGGGAAGTCTGGAAACGCTTTCTGTGGAGAGATCTCAAAACAGGCATTTCCAGGCATTTCCAGCACTATTCCCGCATATAACGAAATAGCAGTAAAACTCTGCCTAAAACACAGAAGAAACGTATCCTTCAATCTGCTCTGCTGTGCGTTTGTTCAGCTAAGTGAGTTAAATCTCCTTTAGATTCAGGAGTTAGAAACACGTTTCTGGTAAGAGCTGCGTTTGGACATTCCTGAGTGAATGGGAGTATATGCTGTAAGGAGAACTCTCTGCTTCTAAAACCAAAACGGAGCTACCTAACAGAACGGTTGTCAATGTGTGCATTCAACTTACAGAGTTAAACTCGTGTGTTGAAGGGAAGTCTGGAAACGCTTTCTGTGGAGAGATCTCAAAACAGGCATTTCCAGGCATTTCCAGCACTATTCCCGCATATAACGAAATAGCAGTAAAACTCTGCCTAAAACACAGAAGAAACGTATCCTTCAATCTGCTCTGCTGTGCGTTTGTTCAGCTAAGTGAGTTAAATCTCCCTTTAGATTCAGGAGTTAGAAACACGTTTCTGGTAAGAGCTGCGTTTGGACATTCCTGAGTGAATGGGAGTATATGCTGTAAGGAGAACTCTCTGCTTCTAAAACCAAAACGGAGCTACCTAACAGAACGGTTGTCAATGTGTGCATTCAACTTACAGAGTTAAACTCGTGTGTTGAAGGGAAGTCTGGAAACGCTTTCTGTGGAGAGATCTCAAAACAGGCATTTCCAGCACTATTCCCGCATATAACGAAATAGCAGTAAAACTCTGCCTAAAACACAGAAGAAACGTATCCTTCAATCTGCTCTGCTGTGCGTTTGTTCAGCTAAGTGAGTTAAATCTCCCTTTAGATTCAGGAGTTAGAAACACGTTTCTGGTAAGAGCTGCGTTTGGACATTCCTGAGTGAATGGGAGTATATGCTGTAAGGAGAACTCTCTGCTTCTAAAACCAAAACGGAGCTACCTAACAGAACGGTTGTCAATGTGTGCATTCAACTTACAGAGTTAAACTCGTGTGTTGAAGGGAAGTCTGGAAACGCTTTCTGTGGAGAGATCTCAAAACAGGCATTTCCAGCACTATTCCCGCATATAACGAAATAGCAGTAAAACTCTGCCTAAAACACAGAAGAAACGTATCCTTCAATCTGCTCTGCTGTGCGTTTGTTCAGCTAAGTGAGTTAAATCTCCCTTTAGATTCAGGAGTTAGAAACACGTTTCTGGTAAGAGCTGCGTTTGGACATTTCTCAGTGAATGGGAGTATATGCTGTAAGGAGAACTCTCTGCTTCTAAAACCAAAACGGAGCTACCTAACAGAACGGTTGTCAATGTGTGCATTCAACTTACAGAGTTAAACTCGTGTGTTGAAGGAAGTCTGGAAACGCTTTCTGTGGAGAGATCTCAAAACAGGCATTTCCAGGCATTTCCAGCACTATTCCCGCATATAACGAAATAGCAGTAAAACTCTGCCTAAAACACAGAAGAAACGTATCCTTCAATCTGCTCTGCTGTGCGTTTGTTCAGCTAAGTGAGTTAAATCTCCCTTTAGATTCAGGAGTTAGAAACACGTTTCTGGTAAGAGCTGCGTTTGGACATTTCTCAGTGAATGGGAGTATATGCTGTAAGGAGAACTCTCTGCTTCTAAAACCAAAACGGAGCTACCTAACAGAACGGTTGTCAATGTGTGCATTCAACTTACAGAGTTAAACTCGTGTGTTGAAGGGAAGTCTGGAAACGCTTTCTGTGGAGAGATCTCAAAACAGGCATTTCCAGCACTATTCCCGCATATAACGAAATAGCAGTAAAACTCTGCCTAAAACACAGAAGAAACGTATCCTTCAATCTGCTCTGCTGTGCGTTTGTTCAGCTAAGTGAGTTAAATCTCCCTTTAGATTCAGGAGTTAGAAACACGTTTCTGGTAAGAGCTGCGTTTGGACATTTCTCAGTGAATGGGAGTACATGCTGTAAGGAGAACTCTCTGCTTCTAAAACCAAAACGGAACTATCTAACGGAACGGTTGTCAATGTGTGCATTCAACTTACAGAGTTAAACTCGTGTGTAGAAAAGGAAGTCTGGAAACGCTTTCTGTGGAGATATCTCAAAACAGGCATTTCCAGGCATTTCCAGCACTATTCCCGCATATAACGAAATAGCAGTAAAACTCTGCCTAAAACACAGAAGAAACGTATCCTTCAATCTGCTCTGCTGTGCGTTTGTTCAGCTAAGTGAGTTAAATCTCCCTTTAGATTCAGGAGTTAGAAACACGTTTCTGGTAAGAGCTGCGTTTGGACATTTCTCAGTGAATGGGAGTATATGCTGTAAGGAGAACTCTCTGCTTCTAAAACCAAAACGGAGCTACCTAACAGAACGGTTGTCAATGTGTGCATTCAACTTACAGAGTTAAACTCGTGTGTTGAAGGGAAGTCTGGAAACGCTTTCTGTGGAGAGATCTCAAAACAGGCATTTCCAGCACTATTCCGCATATAACGAAATAGCAGTAAAACTCTGCCTAAAACACAGAAGAAACGTATCCTTCAATCTGCTCTGCTGTGCGTTTGTTCAGCTAAGTGAGTTAAATCTCCCTTTAGATTCAGGAGTTAGAAACACGTTTCTGGTAAGAGCTGCGTTTGGACATTTCTCAGTGAATGGGAGTATATGCTGTAAGGAGAACTCTCTGCTTCTAAAACCAAAACGGAGCTACCTAACGGAACGGTTGTCAATGTGTGCATTCAACTTACAACGTTAAACTCGTGTTTAGAAAAAGAAGTCTGGAAACGCTTTCTGTGGAGAGATATATAAACAGGCATTTCAGCCATTTCCAGCACTATTCCCGCATACAACGAAATAGCAGTAAAACTCTGCCTAAAACACAGAAGAAACGTATCCTTCAATCTGCTCTGCTGTGCGTTTGTTCAGCTAAGTGAGTTAAATCTCCCTTTAGATTCAGGAGTTAGAAACACGTTTCTGGTAAGAGCTGCGTTTGGACATTTCTCAGTGAATGGGAGTATATGCTGTAAGGAGAACTCTCTGCTTCTAAAACCAAAACGGAGCTATCTAACAGAACGGTTGTCAATGTGTGCATTCAACTTACAGAGTTAAACTCGTGTGTTGAAGGGAAGTCTGGAAACGCTTTCTGTGGAGAAATCTCAAAACAGGCATTTCCAGCAGTATTCCGCATATAACGAAATAGCAGTAAAACTCTGCCTAAAACACAGAAGAAACGTATCCTTCAATCTGCTCTGCTGTGCGTTTGTTCAGCTAAGTGAGTTAAATCTCCCTTTAGATTCAGGAGTTAGAAACACGTTTCTGGTAAGAGCTGCGTTTGGACATTTCTCAGTGAATGGGAGTATATGCTGTAAGGAGAACTCTCTGCTTCTAAAACCAAAACGGAGCTACCTAACAGAACGGTTGTCAATGTGTGCATTCAACTTACAGAGTTAAACTCGTGTGTTGAAGGAAGTCTGGAAACGCTTTCTGTGGAGAGATCTCAAAACAGGCATTTCCAGCAGTATTCCGCATATAACGAAATAGCAGTAAAACTCTGCCTAAAACACAGAAGAAACGTATCCTTCAATCTGCTCTGCTGTGCGTTTGTTCAGCTAAGTGAGTTAAATCTCCCTTTAGATTCAGGAGTTAGAAACACGTTTCTGGTAAGAGCTGCGTTTGGACATTTCTCAGTGAATGGGAGTATATGCTGTAAGGAGAACTCTCTGCTTCTAAAACCAAAACGGAGCTACCTAACAGAACGGTTGTCAATGTGTGCATTCAACTTACAGAGTTAAACTCGTGTGTTGAAGGGAAAGTCTGGAAACGCTTTCTGTGGAGACATCTCAAAACAGGCATTTCCAGCAGTATTCCGCATATAACGAAATAGCAGTAAAACTCTGCCTAAAACACAGAAGAAACGTATCCTTCAATCTGCTCTGCTGTGCGTTTGTTCAGCTAAGTGAGTTAAATCTCCCTTTAGATTCAGGAGTTAGAAACACGTTTCTGGTAAGAGCTGCGTTTGGACATTTCTCAGTGAATGGGAGTATATGCTGTAAGGAGAACTCTCTGCTTCTAAAACCAAAACGGAGCTACCTAACAGAACGGTTGTCAATGTGTGCATTCAACTTACAGAGTTAAACTCGTGTGTTGAAGGGAAGTCTGGAAACGCTTTCTGTGGAGAAATCTCAAAACAGGCATTTCCAGCACTATTCCCGCATATAACGAAATAGCAGTAAAACTCTGCCTAAAACACAGAAGAAACGTATCCTTCAATCTGCTCTGCTGTGCGTTTGTTCAGCTAAGTGAGTTAAATCTCCCTTTAGATTCAGGAGTTAGAAACACGTTTCTGGTAAGAGCTGCGTTTGGACATTCCTGAGTGAATGGGAGTATATGCTGTAAGGAGAACTCTCTGCTTCTAAAACCAAAACGGAGCTATCTAACAGAACGGTTGTCAATGTGTGCATTCAACTTACAGAGTTAAACTCGTGTGTTGAAGGAAGTCTGGAAACGCTTTCTGTGGAGAAATCTCAAAACAGGCATTTCCAGCAGTATTCCGCATATAACGAAATAGCAGTAAAACTCTGCCTAAAACACAGAAGAAACGTATCCTTCAATCTGCTCTGCTGTGCGTTTGTTCAGCTAAGTGAGTTAAATCTCCCTTTAGATTCAGGAGTTAGAAACACGTTTCTGGTAAGAGCTGCGTTTGGACATTCCTGAGTGAATGGGAGTATATGCTGTAAGGAGAACTATCTGGTTCTAAAACCAAAACGGAGCTATCTAACAGAACGGTTGTCAATGTGTGCATTCAACTTACAGAGTTAAACTCGTGTGTTGAAGGGAAGTCTGGAAACGCTTTCTGTGGAGAGATCTCAAAACAGGCATTTTCAGGCATTTCCAGCACTATTCCCGCATATAACGAAATAGCAGTAAAACTCTGCCTAAAACACAGAAGAAACGTATCCTTCAATCTGCTCTGCTGTGCGTTTGTTCAGCTAAGTGAGTTAAATCTCCCTTTAGATTCAGGAGTTAGAAACACGTTTCTGGTAAGAGCTGCGTTTGGACATTCCTGAGTGAATGGGAGTATATGCTGTAAGGAGAACTATCTGGTTCTAAAACCAAAACGGAGCTATCTAACAGAACGGTTGTCAATGTGTGCATTCAACTTACAGAGTTAAACTCGTGTGTTGAAGGGAAGTCTGGAAACGCTTTCTGTGGAGAAATCTCAAAACAGGCATTTCCAGCAGTATTCCGCATATAACAAAATAGCAGTAAAACTCTGCCTAAAACACAGAAGAAACGTATCCTTCAATCTGCTCTGCTGTGCGTTTGTTCAGCTAAGTGAGTTAAATCTCCCTTTAGATTCAGGAGTTAGAAACACGTTTCTGGTAAGAGCTGCGTTTGGACATTCCTGAGTGAATGGGAGTATATGCTGTAAGGAGAACTATCTGGTTCTAAAACCAAAACAGAGCTACCTAACAGAACGGTTGTCAATGTGTGCATTCAACTTACAGAGTTAAACTCGTGTGTTGAAGGGAAGTCTGGAAACGCTTTCTGTGGAGAAATCTCAAAACAGGCATTTCCAGCAGTATTCCGCATATAACAAAATAGCAGTAAAACTCTGCCTAAAACACAGAAGAAACGTATCCTTCAATCTGCTCTGCTGTGCGTTTGTTCAGCTAAGTGAGTTAAATCTCCCTTTAGATTCAGGAGTTAGAAACACGTTTCTGGTAAGAGCTGCGTTTGGACATTTCTCAGTGAATGGGAGTATATGCTGTAAGGAGAACTCTCTGCTTCTAAAACCAAAACGGAGCTACCTAACAGAACGGTTGTCAATGTGTGCATTCAACTTACAGAGTTAAACTCGTGTGTTGAAGGGAAGTCTGGAAACGCTTTCTGTGGAGAGATCTCAAAACAGGCATTTCCAGCACTATTCCCGCATATAACAAAATAGCAGTAAAACTCTGCCTAAAACACAGAAGAAACGTATCCTTCAATCTGCTCTGCTGTGCGTTTGTTCAGCTAAGTGAGTTAAATCTCCCTTTAGATTCAGGAGTTAGAAACACGTTTCTGGTAAGAGCTGCGTTTGGACATTTCTCAGTGAATGGGAGTATATGCTGTAAGGAGAACTCTCTGCTTCTAAAACCAAAACGGAGCTACCTAACAGAACGGTTGTCAATGTGTGCATTCAACTTACAGAGTTAAACTCGTGTGTTGAAGGGGAAGTCTGGAAACGCTTTCTGTGGAGAGATGTCAAAACAGGCATTTCTAGGCATTTCCAGCACTATTCCCGCATATAACGAAATAGCAGTAAAACTCTGCCTAAAACACAGAAGAAACGTATCCTTCAATCTGCTCTGCTGTGCGTTTGTTCAGCTAAGTGAGTTAAATCTCCTTTAGATTCAGGAGTTAGAAACACGTTTCTGGTAAGAGCTGCGTTTGGACATTCCTGAGTGAATGGGAGTATATGCTGTAAGGAGAACTATCTGGTTCTAAAACCAAAACGGAGCTATCTAACAGAACGGTTGTCAATGTGTGCATTCAACTTACAGAGTTAAACTCGTGTGTTGAAGGGAAGTCTGGAAACGCTTTCTGTGGAGAAATCTCAAAACAGGCATTTCCAGCACTATTCCGCATATAACGAAATAGCAGTAAAACTCTGCCTAAAACACAGAAGAAACGTATCCTTCAATCTGCTCTGCTGTGCGTTTGTTCAGCTAAGTGAGTTAAATCTCCCTTTAGATTCAGGAGTTAGAAACACGTTTCTGGTAAGAGCTGCGTTTGGACATTTCTCAGTGAATGGGAGTATATGCTGTAAGGAGAACTCTCTGCTTCTAAAACCAAAACGGAGCTACCTAACAGAACGGTTGTCAATGTGTGCATTCAACTTACAGAGTTAAACTCGTGTGTTGAAGGGAAGTCTGGAAACGCTTTCTGTGGAGAGATCTCAAAACAGGCATTTCCAGCACTATTCCGCATATAACGAAATAGCAGTAAAACTCTGCCTAAAACACAGAAGAAACGTATCCTTCAATCTGCTCTGCTGTGCGTTTGTTCAGCTAAGTGAGTTAAATCTCCCTTTAGATTCAGGAGTTAGAAACACGTTTCTGGTAAGAGCTGCGTTTGGACATTTCTCAGTGAATGGGAGTATATGCTGTAAGGAGAACTGTCTGATTGTAAAACCAAAACGGAGCTACCTAACAGAACGGTTGTCAATGTGTGCATTCAACTTACAGAGTTAAACTCGTGTGTTGAAGGGGAAGTCTGGAAACGCTTTCTGTGGAGAGATCTCAAAACAGGCATTTCCAGCACTATTCCGCATATAACGAAATAGCAGTAAAACTCTGCCTAAAACACAGAAGAAACGTATCCTTCAATCTGCTCTGCTGTGCGTTTGTTCAGCTAAGTGAGTTAAATCTCCCTTTAGATTCAGGAGTTGGAAACACGTTTCTGGTATTTTACCAGAAACCATTCCTGAGTGAATGGGAGTATATGCTGTAAGGAGAACTATCTGGTTCTAAAACCAAAACGGAGCTATCTAACAGAACAGTTGTCAATGTGTGCATTCAACTTACAGAGTTAAACTCGTGTGTTGAAGGGAAGTCTGGAAACGCTTTCTGTGGAGAAATCTCAAAACAGGCATTTCCAGCAGTATTCCCGCATATAACGAAATAGCAGTAAAACTCTGCCTAAAACACAGAAGAAACGTATCCTTCAATCTGCTCTGCTGTGCGTTTGTTCAGCTAAGTGAGTTAAATCTCCCTTTAGATTCAGGAGTTAGAAACACGTTTCTGGTAAGAGCTGCGTTTGGACATTCCTGAGTGAATGGGAGTATATGCTGTAAGGAGAACTATCTGGTTCTAAAACCAAAACGGAGCTATCTAACAGAACAGTTGTCAATGTGTGCATTCAACTTACAGAGTTAAACTCGTGTGTTGAAGGGGAAGTCTGGAAACGCTTTCTGTGGAGAAATCTCAAAACAGGCATTTCCAGCACTATTCCGCATATAACGAAATAGCAGTAAAACTCTGCCTAAAACACAGAAGAAACGTATCCTTCAATCTGCTCTGCTGTGCGTTTGTTCAGCTAAGTGAGTTAAATCTCCCTTTAGATTCAGGAGTTAGAAACACGTTTCTGGTAAGAGCTGCGTTTGGACATTCCTGAGTGAATGGGAGTATATGCTGTAAGGAGAACTATCTGGTTCTAAAACCAAAACGGAGCTATCTAACAGAACAGTTGTCAATGTGTGCATTCAACTTACAGAGTTAAACTCGTGTGTTGAAGGGAAGTCTGGAAACGCTTTCTGTGGAGATCTCAAAACAGGCATTTCCAGCACTATTCCGCATATAACGAAATAGCAGTAAAACTCTGCCTAAAACACAGAAGAAACGTATCCTTCAATCTGCTCTGCTGTGCGTTTGTTCAGCTAAGTGAGTTAAATCTCCTTTAGATTCAGGAGTTAGAAACACGTTTCTGGTAAGAGCTGCGTTTGGACATTTCTCAGTGAATGGGAGTATATGCTGTAAGGAGAACTGTCTGATTGTAAAACCAAAACGGAGCTACCTAACAGAACAGTTGTCAATGTGTGCATTCAACTTACAGAGTTAAACTCGTGTGTTGAAGGAAGTCTGGAAACGCTTTCTGTGGAGATCTCAAAACAGGCATTTCAGCAGTATTCCGCATATAACGAAATAGCAGTAAAACTCTGCCTAAAACACAGAAAAACGTATCCTTCAATCTGCTCTGCTGTGCGTTTGTTCAGCTAAGTGAGTTAAATCTCCCTTTAGATTCAGGAGTTAGAAACACGTTTCTGGTAAGAGCTGCGTTTGGACATTTCTCAGTGAATGGGAGTATATGCTGTAAGGAGAACTCTCTGCTTCTAAAACCAAAACGGAGCTACCTAACAGAACGGTTGTCAATGTGTGCATTCAACTTACAGAGTTAAACTCGTGTGTTGAAGGGAAGTCTGGAAACGCTTTCTGTGGAGAGATCTCAAAACAGGCAACTCCAGGCATTTCCAGCGCTATTCTCGCATATAACGAAATAGCAGTAAACATCTGCCTAAAACACAGAAAAACGTATCCTTCAATCTGCTCTGCTGTGCGTTTGTTCAGCTAAGTGAGTTAAATCTCCCTTTAGATTCAGGAGTTAGAAACACGTTTCTGGTAAGAGCTGCGTTTGGACATTTCTCAGTGAATGGGAGTATATGCTGTAAGGAGAACTCTCTGCTTCTAAAACCAAAACGGAGCTACCTAACAGAACGGTTGTCAATGTGTGCATTCAACTTACAGAGTTAAACTCGTGTGTTGAAGGGAAGTCTGGAAACGCTTTCTGTGGAGAGATCTCAAAACAGGCATTTCCAGCACTATTCCGCATATAACGAAATAGCAGTAAAACTCTGCCTAAAACACAGAAGAAACGTATCCTTCAATCTGCTCTGCTGTGCGTTTGTTCAGCTAAGTGAGTTAAATCTCCTTTAGATTCAGGAGTTAGAAACACGTTTCTGGTAAGAGCTGCGTTTGGACATTTCTCAGTGAATGGGAGTATATGCTGTAAGGAGAACTCTCTGCTTCTAAAACCAAAACGGAGCTACCTAACAGAACGGTTGTCAATGTGTGCATTCAACTTACAGATATAAATTCATGTGTTGAAGGGGTAGTCTGGAAACGATTTCTGTGAAGAGATCTCAAAACAGGCATTTCCAGCAGTATTCCCGCATATAATGAAATAGCAGTAAAACTCTGCCTAAAACACAGAAGAAACGTATCCTTCAATCTGCTCTGCTGTGCGTTTGTTCAGCTAAGTGAGTTAAATCTCCCTTTAGATTCAGGAGTTAGAAACACGTTTCTGGTAAGAGCTGCGTTTGGACATTTCTCAATGAATGGTAGTATAGGTTGTAAGGAGAACTCTCTGCTTCTAAAACCAAAATGGAGCTACCTAACAGAACGGTTGTCAATGTGTGCATTCAACTTACAGAGTTAAACTCGTGTGTTGAAGGGAAGTCTGGAAATGCTTTCTGTGGAGAGATCTCAAAACAGGCATTTCCAGCACTATTCCCGCATATAACGAAATAGCAGTAAAACTCTGCCTAAAACACAGAAGAAACGTATCCTTCAATCTGCTCTGCTGTGCGTTTGTTCAGCTAAGTGAGTTAAATCTCCCTTTAGATTCAGGAGTTAGAAACACGTTTCTGGTAAGAGCTGCGTTTGGACATTTCTCAGTGAATGGGAGTATATGCTGTAAGGAGAACTCTCTGCTTCTAAAACCAAAACGGAGCTACCTAACAGAACGGTTGTCAATGTGTGCATTCAACTTACAGAGTTAAACTCGTGTGTTGAAGGGAAGTCTGGAAACGCTTTCTGTGGAGAGATCTCAAAACAGGCATTTCCAGGCATTTCCAGCACTATTCCCGCATATAACGAAATAGCAGTAAAACTCTGCCTAAAACACAGAAGAAAGCGTATCCTTCAATCTGCTCTGCTGTGCGTTTGTTCAGCTAAGTGAGTTAAATCTCCCTTTAGATTCAGGAGTTAGAAACACGTTTCTGGTAAGAGCTGCGTTTGGACATTTCTCAGTGAATGGGAGTATATGCTGTAAGGAGAACTCTCTGCTTCTAAAACCAAAATGGAGCTACCTAACAGAACGGTTGTCAATGTGTGCATTCAACTTACAGAGTTAAACTCGTGTGTTGAAGGGAAGTCTGGAAACGCTTTCTGTGGAGAGATCTGAAAACAGGCCTTTCCAGCATTATGCCCTCATATAAAGATATAGCAGTAAAACTCTGCCTAAAACACAGAAGAAACGTATCCTTCAATCTGCTCTGCTGTGCGTTTGTTCAGCTAAGTGAGTTAAATCTCCTTTAGATTCAGGAGTTAGAAACACGTTTCTGGTAAGAGCTGCGTTTGGACATTTCTCAGTGAATGGAGTATATGCTGTAAGGAGAACTCTCTGCTTATAAAACCAAAACGGAGCTACCTAACAGAACGGTTGTCAATGTGTGCATTCAACTTACAGAGTTAAACTCGTGTGTTGAAGGGAAGTCTGGAAACACTTTCTGTGGAGAGATCTCAAAACAGGCATTTCCAGGCATTTCCAGCACTATTCCCGCATATAACGAAATAGCAGTAAAACTCTGCCTAAAACACAGAAGAAACGTATCCTTCAATCTGCTCTGCTGTGCGTTTGTTCAGCTAAGTGAGTTAAATCTCCCTTTAGATTCAGGAGTTAGAAACACGTTTCTGGTAAGAGCTGCGTTTGGACATTTCTCAGTGAATGGGAGTATGTGCTGTAAGGAGAACTCTCTGCTTCTATAACCAAAACGGAGCTACCTAACAGAATGGTTTTCAATATGTGCATTCCACTTACAGAGTTAAACTCGTGTTTTGAAGGGGAAGTCTGGAAACGCTTTCTGTGAAGAGATCTCAAAACAGGCATTTCCAGCACTATTCCCGCATATAACGAAATAGCAGTAAAACTCTGCCTAAAACACAGAAGAAACGTATCCTTCAATGTGCTCTGCTGTGCTTTTGTTCAGCTAAGTGAGTTAAATCTCCCCTTAGATTCAGGAGTTAGAAATACGTTTCTGGTAAGAGCTGCGTTTGGACATTTCTCAGTGAATGGGAGTATATGCTGTAAGGAGAACTCTCTGCTTCTAAAACCAAAACGGAGCTACCTAACAGAACGGTTGTCAATGTGTGCATTCAATGTACAGAGTTAAACTCGTATGTTGAAGAAGAAGTCTGGAAACGCTTTCTGTGGAGAGATCTCAAAACAGGCATTTCCAGGCATTTCCAGCACTATTCCTTCAATAGTGATTGAAAACGTATCCTTCAATCTGCTCTGCTGTGCCTTTGTTAAGCTACGTGAGTTAAATCTCCCTTTACATTTAGAAGTTAGAAACACGTTTCCGGTAAGAGCTGCGTTTGGACATTTCTCAGTGAATGAGATTATATGCTGTAAATAGAACTCTCTGTTTCTAAAACCAAAACGGAGATTCCTAACAGAATGGTTGTCAATGTGTGCATTCAACTTACACAGTTAAACTAGTGTGTTGAAGGAGAAGTCTGGAAATGCTTTCCGTGGAGAGATCTCAGAACAGGCATTTCCAGCACTACTTCCGCATATAACGAAATAGCAGTCACACTCTGCCTAAAACAAACAAGAAACCTATCCTTCAATCTGTTCTGGTGTGCGTTTGTTCAGCTAAGTGAGTTAAATATTCCTTTAGATTCAGGAATAAGAAACTCGTTTCTGGAAAGAGCTGCGTTTGGACATTCCTGAGTGAATGGGAGTATAGGCTGTAAGGAGAACTATCTTGTTTTAAAACCAAAACAGATCTGTCTTACAGAACGGTTGTCAATGTGCGCATTCAACTTACAGAGTTAAACTCGTGTATTGTGACGAAAGTCTGGAAACGTTTTCTTTCAAGAAATTTCAAAACAGGCACTTACAGAAGTATTTTGGTATGTAACAATATACAAGCAAAACTCTGCCTAAAACAGAGAAGAAATGTATCCTTCAATCTGCTCTGCTGTCAGTTTGTTCAGCTAAGTCAGTTAAATCTCCCTTTAGATTCGGAAGTTAGAAACAAGTTTCTGGAAAGAGCTGAGATTGGACATTTCTCAGTGAATGGGAGTATATACTCTAAGGAGAACTCTCTGCTTTTAAAACCAAAACGGAACTACATAACGGAACGGTTTGCAATGTGTGCATTCAACTTACAGAGTTAAATTCGTGTGTTGAAGTGGACGTCTGGAAACGATTTCTGTGGAGAGATCTCAAAACAGGCATTTCCAGGCATTTCCAGCACTATTCCTGCATATAAGGAAATAGCAGTAAAACTCTGCCTAAAACACAGAAGAAACATATCCTTCAATCGGCTCTGCTGTGCGTTTGTTCAGCTAAGAGAGTTAAATCTCACTTTAGATTGAGGACTTAGAAACACGTTTCTGGTAAGAGCTGCATTTGGACATTTCTCAGTGAATGGGAGTATATGCTGTAAGGAGAACACTCTGCTTTTAAAACCAAACGGAGCTACCTAACAGAACAGTTTTCAATGTGTGCATTCAACTTACAGAGTGAAACTCGTGTGTTGAAGGGAAAGTCTGAAAACGCTTTCTGTGGAGAGATCTCAAAACAGGCATTTCCAGCACTATTCCGGCATATAAAAAAATAGCAGTAAAACTCTGCCTAAATCACAGAAGAACCGTACCTTTAAATCTGCTCCGCTTTGCGTTTGTTCAGCTAAGTGAGTTAAATCTCCCTTTAGATTCAGGAGTTAGAAACACGTTTCTGATAAAAGCTGCGTTTGGACATTTCTCAGTGAATGGGAGTATGTGCTGTAAGGAGAACTCTCTGCTTCTAAAACCATAACGGAACTACCTAACAGGACGGTTTTCAATATATGCATTCAACTTACAGAGCTAAACACGTGTGTTGTGGGGGAAGACTAAAAACGCTTTCTGTGGAGAGATCTCAAAACAGGAATTTCTAGCACTATTCCCGAATATAACGAAATAGCAGTAAAACTCTGCCTAAAACACAGAAGAAACGTATCTTTCAATCTGCTCTGCTGTGCGTTTGTTAAGCTAAGTGAGTTAAATGTTCTTTTGGATTCAGGAGTTAGAAACACGTTTCTGGTAAGAGCTGCGTTTGGACATTTCTCAGTGAATGAGAGTATATGCTGTAAGGAGAACTCTCTGCTTCGAAAAGCAAAACGGAGCTACCTAACAGAACAGTTGTCAATGTGTGCATTCAATTTACAGATTGATACTCCTGTGTTTAAGGGGAAGTCTGGAAACGCTTTCTGTGGAGAGATCTCAAAACAGGCATTTCCAGGAATTTCCAGCACTATTCCCGCATATAACGAAATAGCAGTAAAACTCTGCCTAAAACACAGAAGAAACGTATCCTTCAATCTGCTCTGCTGTGCGTTTGTTCAGCTAAGTGAGGTAAATCTCCCTTTAGATTCAGGAATTAGACAAACGTTACTGGTAAGATCTGCGTTTGGACATTTCTCAGTGAATGGGAGTACATGCTGTAAGGAGAACTCTCTGCTTCTAAAACCAAAACGGAGCTACCTAACAGAACAGTTGTCAATGTGTGCATTCAACTTATAGAGTTAAACTCGTGTGTTGAAGGGGAAGTCTGAAAACGCTTTCTGTGGAGAGATCTCAAAACAGGCATTTCCAGGAATTTCCAGCACTATTCCTGCATATAACGAAATAGCAGTAAAACTCTGCCTAAAACACAGAAGAAACGTATCCTTCAATCTGCTCTGCTGTGCGTTTGTTCAGCTAAGTGAGGTAAATCTCCCTTTAGATTCAGGAATTAGACAAACGTTACTGGTAAGATCTGCGTTTGGACATTTCTCAGTGAATGGGAGTACATGCTGTAAGGAGAACTCTCTGCTTCTAAAACCAAAACGGAGCTACCTAACAGAACGGTTGTCAATGTGTGCATTCAACTTATGGAGTTAAACTCGTGTGTTGAAAGGGAAGTCTGGAAACGCTTTCTGTGGAGAGATCTCAAAACAGGCATTTACAGCACTATTCCCGCATAAAACGAAAGAGCAGTAAAACTTTCACTAAAACACAGAAGAAACGTGTACTTCAATGTACTCTGCTGTGCGTCTGTTCAGCTAAGTGAGTTAAATCTCCCTTTAGATTCAGGAGTTCGAGGGGCCCAAAGTGGCTCCGGCCGAATGTTGTGGCGCTTGCGAAGGCGAGGCCAAGAGTCCAAGGCCAACAAACCTCAGCAACCTTATAAGCTCTCAATGATTGGCAAAAAAAAAAAAAAAAAAAAATTCAGGAGTTAGAAACACGTTTCTTGTAAGAGCTGCGTTTTGACATTTCTCCGTGAATGGAATTATATGCTGTAAGGAGAACCCTCTGCTTCTAAAACCAAAGCGGAGCTACCTAACCGAACGGCTGTCAATCTGTGCATTCAACTTAAAGATGTAAACTCGTGTTTCGAAGGGAAAGTCTAAACGCTTTCTCTGGAAAAATCTCAAGACAGGCATATCAAGCACTATTCCCGCATATAACAAAATAGAAGGAAAACTGCCTAAAACACAGAAGAAACGTATCCTTCAATCTGCTCTTCTGTGCGTTTGTTCAGCTAAGTGAGTTAAATCTCCCTTTAGATTCAGGAGTCAGAAACACGTTTCTGGTAAGAGCTGCGTTTGGACATTTCTCAGTGAATGGGATTATATGTTGTAAGGAGAACTCTCTACTTCTAAAACCAAAACGGAGCTACCAAACAGAACGGTTGTCAATGTGTGCATTCAACTTACAAAGTTAAACTTGTGTGTTGAAGGGGAAGTCTGGAAACACTTTCTGTGGAGAGATCTCAAAACCGGCATTTCCAGGCATTTCCAGCACTATTCCCGCATATAACGAAATAGCAGTAAAACTCTTCTTAAAACACAGAAGTAACGTATCCTTCAATCTGCTCTGCTGTGCGTTTGTCATGCTCAGTGAGTTAAATCTCCCTTTAGATTCAGGAGTTAGATACAGGTTTCTGGTAAGAGCTGCGTTTGGACATTTCTCAGTGAATGGGAGTACATGCTGTAAGGAGAACTCTCTGCTTCTAAAACCAAATCGGAGCTACCTAACAGAACGGTTGTCAATGTGTGCATTCAACTTACAGAGTTAAAGTTGTGTGTTGAGGGGGAAGTCTGGAAACGCTTTCTGTGGAGAGATCTCAAAACAGGCATTTCCAGGCTTTTCCAGCACTATTCCCGCATATAACGAAATAGCAGTAAAACTCTGCCTAAAACACAGATCAAAGGTATCCTTCAATCTGTGTTGCTGTGCGTTTGTTCAGCTAAGTGAGTTTACTCTCCCTTTAGATTCAGGATTTAGAAACACGTTTCTGGTAAGAGCTGCGTTTGGACATTTCTCAGTGAATGGGAGTATATGCTGTAAGGAGAACTCTCTGCTTCTAAAACCAAAACGGAGCTACCTATCAGATCGGTTGTCAACGTGTGCATTCAACTTACAGAGTTAAACTCGTGTGCTGAAGGGGAAGTCTGGAAACGCTTTCTGTGGAGAGATCTCAAAACAGGCATCTCCAGCACTATTCCCGCATATAACGATATAGCAGTAAAACTCTGCCTAAAACACAGAAGAAAGGTATCCTTCAATCAGTTCTGCTGTGCGTTTGTTCAGCTAAGTGAGGTAAATCTCCCTTTAGATTCAGGAGTTAGAAACACGTTTCTGGTAAGTGCTGCGATTGGACAATTCTCAGTGAATTGGAGTATATGCTGTAAGGGAAACCCTCTGCTTCTAAAACCAAAACGGAGCTACCTAACAGAACGGTTGTCAATGTGTGCATTCAACTTACAGAGTTAAACTCGTGTGTTGAAGGGGAAGTCTGGAAATGCCTTCTGTGGAGAGATCTCAAAACAGGCATTTCCAGGCATTTCCAGCACTATTCCTGCATATAACGAAATAGCAGTAACACTCTGCCTAAAACACAGAAGAAATGTATCCTTCAATCTGCTCTGCTGTGCGTTTGTTCAGCTAAGTGAGTTAAATCTTCCTTTAGATTCAGGACTTAGAAACCCGTTTCTTGTAAGAGCTGCGTTGGGACATTTCTCATTGAATGGGAGTATATGGTGTAAAGATAACACTCTGCTTCTAAAATCAAAACGGAGCTACCTAAAATAACGGTTGTCAATGTGTGCATTCAACGTACAGGGTTACACTCGTGTGTTGAAGGGGAAGTCTGGGAAAGCTTTCTTTGGAGAGATCTCAAAACAGGCATTTCCAGGCTTTTCCAGCACTATTCCCGCATATAACAAAATCGCAGTAAAACTCTGCCTAAAACAAAGAAGAAACGTATCCTTCAATCTGCGCTGCTGTGCGTTTGTTCACCTAAGTGAGTTTAATCTCCCTTTAGATTCAGGAGTTAAAAACATGTTTCTGGTAAGAGCTGCGTTTGGACTTTTCTCAGTGAATGGGATTATATGCTGTAAGGAGAACTCTCTGCTTCTAAAACCAAAACGGATTTACCTAACAGAACGGTTTTCAATATGTGCATTCAACTTACAAATTTAAACTCGTATGTTGAAGGGGAAGTCTGGAAACGCTTTCTGTGGACAGATCTCAAAACAGGCATTTCCAGCACTATTCCCTCCTATAACAAAATAGTAGTAAAACTCTGCCTAAAACACAGAAGAAACCTATCCTTCAATCTGCTCTGCTGTGCGTTTGTTCAGCTAAGTGAGGTAAATCTCCCTTTAGATTCAGGAATTAGACAAACGTTACTGGTAAGATCTGCGTTTGGACATTTCTCAGTGAATGGGAGTACATGCTGTAAGGAGAACTCTCTGCTTCTAAAACCAAAACGGAGCTACCTAACAGAACGGTTGTCAATGTGTGCATTCAACTTATGGAGTTAAACTCGTGTGTTGAAGGTGAAGTCTGGAAACTCTTTCTGTGGAGAGATCTCAAAACAGGCATTTCCAGGCATTTACAGCACTATTCCCGCATAAAACGAAAGAGCAGTAAAACTTTCACTAAAACACAGAAGAAACGTATACTTCAATGTACTCTGCTGTGCGTCTGTTCAGCTAAGTGAGTCAAATCTCCCTTTAGATTCAGGAGTTCGAGGGGCCCAAAGTGGCTCCGGCCGAATGTTGTGGCGCTTGCGAAGGCGAGGCCAAGAGTCCAAGGCCAACAAACCTCAGCAACCTTATAAGCTCTCAATGATTGGCAAAAAAAAAAAAAAAAAGATTCAGGAGTTAGAAACACGTTTCTGGTAAGTGTTGCGTTTGGACAATGCTCAGTGAATGGGATTATGTGCTGTAAGGAGAACTCTCTGCTTCTAAAATCAAAACGGAGCTACCTAACAGAACGGTTGTCAATGTGTGCATTCAACATACAGAGTTAAATTCGTTTATGAATGGTAAGTGTGGAGAGATTACAAAACTGGCATTTCCAGCACTATTCCTGCATATAACAAAATAGCAGTAAAACTCTGCCTAAAACTCAGAATAGACGTATCCGTCAATCTGCTCTGCTGTGCTTTTGTTCAGCTTAGTGAGTTAAATCTCCCTTTAGATTTAGGAGTTAGAAACACGTTTCTGGTAAGAGCTGCGTTTCTACATGTCTTAGTGAATGTGAGTATATGCTGCAAAAAGAACTCTCTTCTTCTAAAACCAAAGCGAAGCTACCTATAAAACGGTTGTCAATGTGAGCATTCAACTTACAGAGGTAAACTCGTTTGTTGAAGTGGAAGCCTGGAAACGCTTTCTGTGTGGAGATCTCAAAACCGGCATTTCCAGCACTATTCCCGCATATAACAAAATAGCAGTAATACTCTGCCTGAAACACAGAACAAATGTATCCTTCAATCTGCACTTTTGGGTGTTTGTTCAGCTACGTGAGTCAAATCTTCCTTTAGATTCAAAAGTTAGAAACACGTTTCTGGTAAGAGCTAAGTTTGGATAATTCTCAGTGAATGGGAGTATATGGTGTAAGAAGAACTCTCTGCCTTTAAAAACAAAACGGAGCTACCTAACAGAACGGTTGTCAATGTGTGCATTCAACTTACAGAGTTAAACTCATGTGTTGAAGGGGAAGTCTGGAAACGCTTTCTGTGGAGAGATCTCAAAACAGGCATTTCCAGCACTATAACCGCATATAACGAAATAGCTGTACAACTCTGCTTAAAACACAGAAGAAACATATCCTTCAATCTGCTCTGCTGTGCGCTTTTTCAGCTAAGTGAGTTAAATCTTTCTTTTGATTCAGGAGTTAGAAACACGTTTCTGGTAAAAGCTTCGTTTGGACATTTCTCAGTGAATGAGATTATTGGCTTAAAGGAGAATCCTCTTCCTCTAAAACTGAAACAGAACTACGTAACAGAAAGGTTGTCAATGTGTGCACTCAACGTAAAGAGTCAACTTCGTGTATCTAAGGGGAAGTCAGGAAACGCTTTCTGTGGAGAGATCCAAAAACAGGCATTTCCAGCACTATTCCCGCATGTAACGAAATAGCTGTAAAACTCTGCCTACAACACAGAAGAAACGTATCCTTCAATCTGCTCTGCTGTGCGTTTGTTCAGCTAAGTGAGTTAAATCTCCCTTTCGATTCAGGAGTTAGAAACACGTTTCTGGTAAGAGCTGCGTTTGGACATTTCTCAGTGAATGGGAGTATATGCTGTAACGAGAACTCTCTGCTTCTAAAACAAAACGGGGCTACCTAACAGAACGGTTGTCAAAGTGTGCTTACAAAGTTAAACTCGTGTGTTGAAGGGGAAGTCTGGAAACGCTTTCTGTGGAGAGATCTCAAGAGAGGCATTTCCAGCACTATTCCCGCATATAAAGAAATAGCAGTTAAACTCTGCCTAAAACTCAGAAGAAACGTATTCGTCAATCGGTTCTGCTGTCCGTTTCTTCAGCTTAGTGAATTAAATCTCTCTTTAGATTTAGGAGTTAGAAACACGTTTCTGGTAAGAGCTGCGTTTGGACATTTCTCAGTGAATGGGATTATATGCTGTAAGTAGAACTCTCTGCTTCTAAAACCAAAACGGAGCTACCTAACAGAACGGTTGTCAATGTGTGCATTCAACTTACAGAGGTAAACTCGTGTGTTTAAGGGGAAGTCTGGAAACGCTTTCTGTGGAGAGATCTCAAAACAGGCATTTCCAGGCACTTCCAGCACTATTCCCGCATATAACGAAATAGCAGTAAAACTCTCGCTAAAACACAGAAGTAACGTATCATTCAATCTGCTCTGCTGTGCGTTTGTTCAGCTAAGTGAGTTTAATCTCTTTTTGTATTCAGCAGCTACACACACGTTTCTGGTAACAGCCACGTTAGGACATTTCTTAGTGAACGGGAGTATATTCTGTAAGGAGAACTCTCTGCTTCTAAGACCAAAACGGAGCCACCTAACAGAACGGTTGTCAAAGTGTGCATTCAGCTTACCGAGTTAAACTAGTAAGTTGAAGGGAAGTCTGGAACACTCTCTGTGGAGAGATCTCAAAACAGGCATTTCCAGCACTATTTCCACATATAACATTACAGCAATAAAACTCTGTTTAAAACACAGAAGGAAAGTATTTTTCAATCTGCTCTGCTGTGCGTTTGTTCAGCTAAATGAGTTAAATTTCCCTTTAGATTCAGGAGTTAGAAACACGTTTCTGGTAAGAGCTGCGTTTGGACATTTCTCAGTGAATGGGAGTATATGCTGTACGGAGAACTTTCTACTTCTAAAACCAAATCGGAGCTACCTAACAGGACGGTTGTCAACCTGTGCATTCAACTTCCAGTTTTAACCTCGGGTGTTGAATGGGAAATCTGGAAACACGTTTTGTGGAGAGATCTCAAAACAGGCATTTCTAGCACTATTCCCTCATATAACGACATAACAGTAAAACTCTGGATAAAACACAGAAGAAACGTATCCTTCAATCTTTCCTGCTGTGCGATTGTTCAGCTAAGTGAGTTAAATCTGCCTTTAGATTCAGGAGTTAGAAACACGTTTCTGGTAAGAGCTGCGTTTCGACATTTCTCATTGAAGGGGAGTATATGCTGTAAGGAGAACTCTCTGCTTCTAAAACCAAAATGGAGCTACCTAACAGAACGGTTGTCAATGTTTGCATTCAACTTATGGAGTCAAACTCGGGTGTTGAATTGGAAGGCTGGGAACGCTGTCTGTGGAGAAATCTCAAAACAGGCATTTTCACTAGTATTCCCGCATATAACAAAATAGCAGTAAAAGTCTGCCTAAAACACAGAAGAATCGTATCCTTCAATCTGCTCTGCTGTGCATTGTTCAGCTAAGTCAGTTTAATCTCCCTTTAGCTTCAGGAGTAAGAAACACGCTTCTGGTTAGTGCTGCGTTTGGACATTTCTGAGGGAATGGGAGTTTAGGCTGTAAGGAGAACTCTCTGCTTCTAAAATTAAAACGGGACTACTTAAGAGAACGGTTGTCAATGCGGGCATTCAACTTATACATGTAAACTCGGGTGTTGAAGGGGAAGTCTGGAAACGCTTTCTGTGGAGAGATCTCAAAACAGGCATTTCCAGAAGTATTCCCACATATAAGGAGATAGCAGTAAAATTCTGCCTAAAACACAGAAGAATCGTATCCTTCAGTCTGCTCTGCTGTGCATTTGTTCAGCTAAGTGAGTTAAGTCTCCCTTTAGATTCAGGAGTAAGAAACACGTTTCTGCTAAGTCTTGCGTTTGGACATTCCTGAGTGAATGGGAGTATAATCTGTAAGGAGAACTGTCTACTTCTAAAACCAAAACGGAGCTACCTAACAGAACCGTTGTCAATGTGTGCATTCAAGTTACAGTGTTAAACTGGTGTGTTGAAGGGGAAGTCTGGAAACGCTTTCTGTGGAGAAATCTCAAAACCGGCATTTCCAGCTTCATTCCCACATATAACGAAATAGCAGTAAAACTCTGCCTAAAACACAGAAAAAATGTATCCCTCAATATGCCCTGCTGTGGGTTTCTTCAGATAAGTGAATTAAATCTCCCTTTAGATACAGGAGTTAGAAACACGTTTCTGGTAAGAGCTGCGTTTGGGCATTCCTGAGTGAGTGGGAGTATATGCTTTAAGGAGAACTCTCTGCCTCTAAAACCAATACCGAGCCACCTAAAAGAACGGTTGTAAATATGTTCATTTAACATATGGAGTTAAACTAGTGTGTTGAAAGAGAAGTCTGGAAACGCTTTCTGTCGAGAAATCACAAAACAGGCATTTCCAGCAGTATTCCCTCATATAACGAAATAGCAGTTAAACTCTGCCTAAAACACAGAAGAAACGTATCCTTCAATCCGCTCTGCTGTGCGTTTGGTCAGCTAAGTTAGTCAAATCTCCCTTTGGATTCAGGAGTTGGAAACACGTTTCTGGAAAGAGCTGCGTTTGTACATTCCTGAGTGAATGGGAATATATGCTGTATTGAGAACTCTCTGCTTCTAAAACCAAAACAGTGCTATCTAACAGAACGGTTGTCAATGTGTGGATTCAACTTACAGAATTAAACTCGTGTGTTGATGCGGAAGTCTGGAAATGCTCTCTGTGGAGAAATCTCAAAACAGGCATTTCCAGCAGTATTCCCGCATATAACGAAATAGCAGTAAAACTCTGCCTAAAACACAGAAGAATCGTATTTTTCAATCTGCTCTGCTGTGCGTTTGTTCAGCTAAGTGAGTTAAATTTCCCTTTAGATGCAGGAGTTAGAAACACGTTTCTGCTAAGAGCTGCATTTGGACATTTCTGAGTGAATGGGACTATATGCTGTAAGGAAAACTTTCTGCTTCTAAAACCAAAGCGGAGCTACCAAACAGAACGATTGTCAATGTGTGCATTCAACCTACAGAGTTAAAATCTTGTGTTGAAGGGGAAGTCTGGAAACGCTTTCTGTGGAGAAATCTCAAAACAAGCAATTCCAGCTGTATTCCCGCATATTATGAAATAGCAGTAAAACTCTGCCTAAAACACAGAAGAAATGTATCTTTCAATCTGCTCTGCTGTGCGTTTGTTCAGCTAAGAGTGTTAAATCTCCCTTTAGATTCAGGAGTTAGAAACACGTTTCTGGTAAGAACTGCGTTTGGACAATCCTGAATTAATGGCAGTATATGCTGTAATGAGAACTCTCTGCTTCTAAAACCAAAACGGAGCTACCTAACTGAACAGTTGTCAATATGTGCATTCAACTTACAGAGTTAAACTCGTGTGTTGAAGGCGAAGTCTGGAAACGCTTACTGTGGAGAAATCTCAAATCAGGCATTTCCAGCAGTATCATTCCACATAACGAAATAGCAGTAAAACTCTGCCTAAAACACAGAAGAAACGTATCCTTCAATCTGCTCTGCTGTGTTTGTTCAGCTAAGTGAGTTAAATCTCCTTTAGATTCAGGAGTTAGAAACACGTTTCTGGTAAGAGCTGCGTTTGGACATTCCTGAGTGAATGGGAGTATATGCTTTAAGGAGAACTCTCTGCTTCTAAAACCAAAACGGAGCTACCTAACAGAACGGTTGTCAATGTGCATTCAACTTACAGAGTTAAACTCGTGTGTTGAAGGGAAGTCTGGAAACGCTTTCTGTGGAGACATCTCAAAACAGGCATTTCCAGCAGTATTCCCTCATATAACGAAATAGCAGTAAAACTCTGCCTAAAACACAGAAGAAACGTATCCTTCAATCTGCTCTGCTGTGCGTTTGTTCAGCTAAGTGAGTTAAATCTCCCTTTAGATTCAGGAGTTAGAAACACGTTTCTGGTAAGAGCTGCGTTTGGACATTCCTGAGTGAATGGGAGTATATGCTGTAATGAGAACTCTCTGCTTCTAAAACCAAAACGGAGCTATCTAACAGAACGGTTGTCAATGTGATTCAACTTACAGAATTAAACTGTGTTGATGGGAAGTCTGGAAATGCTTTCTGTGGAGAGATCTCAAAACAGGCATTTCCAGCAGTATTCCGATATAACGAAATAGCAGTAAACTCTGCCTAAAACACAGAAGAACGTATTTTTCAATCTGCTCTGCTGTGCGTTTGTTCAGCTAAGTGAGTTAAATTCCTTTAGATTCAGGAGTTAGAAACACGTTTCTGCTAAGAGCTGCATTTGGACATTTGAGTGAATGGGACTATATGCTGTAAGGAGAAACTTTCTGCTTCTAAAACCAAACGGAGCTACCTAACAGAACGATTGTCAATGTGTGCATTCAACTACAGAGTTAAACTTGTGTTGAAGGAAGTCTGGAAACGCTTTCTGTGGAGAAATCTCAAAACAGCAATTTCCAGCAGTATTCCCGCATATATGAAATAGCAGTAAAACTCTGCCTAAAACACAGAAGAAATGTATCTTCAATCTGCTCTGCTGTGCGTTTGTTCAGCTAAGTGAGTTAAATCTCCCTTTAGATTCAGGAGTTAGAAACACGTTTCTGGTAAGAGCTGCGTTTGGACATCCTGAGTGAATGGGAGTATATGCTGTAATGGAGAACTCTCTGCTTCTAAAACCAAAACGGAGCTACCTAACTGAACAGGTTGTCAATGTGCATTCAACTTACAGAGTTAAACTCGTGTGTTGAAGGCGAAGTCTGGAAACGCTTACTGTGGAGAAATCTCAAATCAGGCATTTCCAGCAGTATTCAATGATATAACGAAAATAGCAGTAAAAGTCTGTCTAAAACACAGAAGAAACGTATCCTTCAATCTGCTCTGCTTTGCGTTTCTTCAGCTAAGTGAGTTAAATCTCCCTTTAGATTCAGGAGTTAGAAACACGTTTCTGGTAAGAGCTGCGTTTGGACATTCCTGAGTGAATGGGAGTATATGCTTTAATGAGAACTATGTGGTTCTAAAACCAATACGGCACTATCTAACAGAAAGGTTGTCAATATTTGCATTCAACGTACAGAGTTAAATTCGTGTGTTGAAGGGGCAGTCTGGATACGCTTTCTGTGGAGAATCTCAAAACAGGCATTTCCAGCACTATTCCCGAATATAACGAAATAGCAGTAAAACTCTGCCTAAAACACAGAAGAAACGTATCCTTCAATCTGCTCTGCTGTGCGTTTGTTCAGCTAAGTGAGTTAAATCTCTTTAGATTCAGGAGTTAGAAACAGTTTCTGGTAAAGAGTGCTGCGTTTGGACATTCCTGAGTGAATGGGAGTATATGCTGTAAAAAGAACTATCTGCTTCTAAAACCAAAACGGAGCTACCTAACAGAATGGTTGTCAATGTGTGCATTCAACTTACAGAGTTAAACTCAGTGTTGAAGGGGAAGTCTGGAAACGCTTTCTGTGGAGAGATCTCAAACAGGCCTTCCAGCAGTATTCCTGCATATATAACAAAATAGCAGTAAAACTCTGAAAACACAGAGCAACGTATTTTCAATCAATCTCTCTGCTGTGCTTTTGTTCAGAATGAGTTAAATCCCTTTAGATTCAGGAGTTAGAAACACGTTTCTGGCAAGAAGCTGCGGACATTCCTGAGTGAATGGGAGTATATGCTGTAATGAGAAATCTGCTTCTAAAACCAAATGGGAGCTACTCTAAAGACGGCTTCACGTGAGCATTCAACTGCAGAGTTAAACTCAGACTGTTTGGGAACCTGGAAACGCTCTGTGGAGAGATCTCAAAGAGTGAACCATCTCAGGACAGATACTCATAAAGCCCCAACTCCCTGAGACAGAGCATCTAAGGGTGAAAAAAAAAAGAGTGGTGTTTTATGAGTTCTATTGCAGCAGACATAAACAACCTCCCAACAACCCTGAATGAACAACGGAGCTCACAGCTCAGCACTGGAGCTCCTATAAAGCACAGACTGTCTCCTCAAGCAGCTCCCTGACCCCTGTATATCCAAGGAGTCACCCCAGAAAAGGACTAATCAGACTGACATTTGGCTGGCATCATTCTGGAACAAGGGCAGAAGAAGAAACTGGTATCATCCTCATTGTGCAGCTGCTGCAGGTATACCCCAGACAAGCAGGGCCTGGAGTGGACCTCAGCACTCATACAGCAGAGAGGATAGATCATTAGAGGAAAACTAAACAGAAATACTTCATCATCAACAATCTCAGTGTCCACACAGAGACCCAATTGAAAAATCAGCCAATACTAAGACGACAGGTGGATAAATCCATAAAGATGGGAAGAAACCAGCGCAAAAAGGAGGAAAACACCTGAAACCAAAACACCTCACCTCCAAAAAAGGACCAAAACTCCTCACCAGCAAGGGAACAAAGCTGGACGGAGAATGAATGTGACGAAATGACGGAATCAGACTTCAGAAAGTGGATAATGAGAAACTTCAGTGAGCTAAAGGAACATGTTCTAAACCAGTGCAAAGAAACTAAGAACCTAGAAAAAGATTTGAAAAAGATTCGAGGAATTGATAACGAGAATGGACAACTTAGAGAGGAATATGAATGAATTGAAGGAGCTGAAAACACAACACGAGAACTTCGCTAAGCATGCACAAGTTTCAACAGCCGAATTGACCAAGCAGAAGAAAGAATATCAGAAGTTGAAGATCAACTCAATGAAATAAAACGAGAAACCAAGATTAAAGAAAAAGCACAAAAGGAATGAACAAAATCTCCAAGAAATGTGGGACTATGTGAAGAGACCCAACCTACGCTTTGATAGGTGTACCAGAATGTGATGAAGAGAATGAATCCAAGCTGGAAAACACTCTTCAGGATATTATCCAGGAAAATTTCCCCAACCTAGCAAGACAGGTCAATACTCAACTCCAGGAAATACAGAGAACACCACAAAGATACTCTGCAAGAAGAGCAACCCCAAGGCACATAATCGCCAGATTCACCAGGGTTGAAACGAAGGAGAAAATACTAAGGGCAGCCAGAGAGAAAGGTCAGGTCACCAAAGGGAAGCCCATCAGACTCACAGCAGATCTCTCGGCAGAGACTCTACAAGCCAGAAGAGAGTGGGCCAATATTCAACATCCTTAAAGAAAGAGCTTTCAACCCAGAATTTCATATCCAGCCAAACTGAGCTTCATAAGTGAAGGAAAAATAAAATCCTTCACGAACAAGCAAGTACTCAGAGATTTTGTCACCACTAGGCCTGCTTTACAAGAGCTCCTGAAAGAGGCACTACACAGAAAGAAACAACCAGTTCCAGCCATCCTAAAAGCATACCAAATGCTAAAGACCATCAACAAAATGAAGAATGTACATGAACCAACGGGCAAAACAGCCAGCTAGCATCAAAATGGCAGTATCAAATTCACACATAACAATATTAACCCTGAATGTAAATGGGCTAAATGCACCAATCAAAAGACACAGACTGGCAAATTGATAAAAACCAAAACCCATCGGTGTGCTGTATCCAGGAAACCCACCTCACATGCAAAGATACACAAAGGCTCAAAATAAAGGATGGAGGAAGATTTACCAAGCAAATGGAGAGCAAAAAGCAGGAGTTGCAATTCTCATCTCTGATAAAATAGACTTTAAAGTAACAAAGATCAAAAGGACAAAGAAGGTCATTACATAATGGTAAAAGGATCGATACAACAAGAAGAGATAACGATTCTATATATGGACCCAATGTAGGAGCACCCAGATATATAAGGCAAGTTCTTAATGACTTACAAAGAGACTTAGACTCCACACAATAATAGTGGAGACTTTAACACTCCACTGTCAATAGCAGACAGATCAACCAGACAGAAAATTAACAAGGATATCCAGGACTTGAACTCAGACCTGGAACAAGCAAACCTGATAGACATTTACAGAACTCTACCCCAAATCCACAGAATATACATTCTTCTCAGCACCACATCACACCTACTCCAAAATTGACCACATAATTGGAAGTAAAGCACCTCAGCAAACGCAAAACAACGGAAATCATAACAAACAGTCTCTCAGACCATAGTGCAATCAAGTTGGAACTCAGAATTCAGAAAATAACTCAGAACCGCACAGCTTCATGGAAACTGAACAACTGGCCTTTGAATGTTGATTGGATAAACAATGAAATGAAGGCAGAAATAAAGAAGTTCTTTGAAACCAATGAGAATGAACACACAACGTACCAGAATTTCTGGGATACATTTAAAGCAGTCTGTAGAGGAAAATATATAGCAATAAGTGCTCACATGAGAAGAGTGGAGAGATCCAATATTAACACCCTATCATCAAAATTGAAAGAGCTAGAGGAACAAGATCAAAAAACTCAAAAGCTAGCTGAAGACAAGAAAAAACTAAGATCAGCGCAGAACTGAAGGAGATAGAGACAAGAAAAGCCCTTCAAAAATCAATAAATCTAAGAGCTGTTTTTTTGAAAATATCAACAAAATAGACAGACCACTAGCCAGACTGATAAAAAGAAGAGAGAGAACAACCAAATAGATGCAATAAAAACGATAAAGGGAAATCACCACAGATTCCACAGAAATTCAAACCATCATCAGAGAATACTACAAACAACTCTATGCACATAAACTAGTAAATCAGGAAGAAATGGATAAATTCCTGACGCCTGTGTCCTCCCAAGCCTAAACCAGGAGGAAGCTGAAACTATGAATAGACCAATAACAAGGTCTGAAGTTGAGGCAGCAATTAAGAGCCTACCACACAAAAAGCCCAGGTCCAGATGGGTTCACAGCTGAATTCTACCAGACACAAAAGAGGATCTGGTACCATTCCTTCTGAAACTATTCCAAATAATCCAAAAGAGGGAACCTTCCCAAATCATTTTATGAGACCAACATCATCCTGATACCAAAACCTGGCAGAGACTCAACAAGAAAAAGAAAACTTCAGGCCAATATCCATGATGAACATAGATGCAAAAATCTTCAATAAAATACTGGCAAACCGATTGCAACAGCACATTAAAAACTTATCCATCATGATCAAGTAGGATTCATCCTGGGGATGCAAGGCTGGTTCAACATACGCAAGTCTATAAATGTAATTCACCACATAAACAGAAGCAAAAACAAAATCACATGATTATCTCAATTGATGCAGAGAAGGCATTTGACAAAATTCAACAGCCCTTTATGCTAAAACCCTCAATAAACTTGGTATTGATGGAACATATCTCAAAGTAATAAAAGCTATTTATGACAAACCAACAGCCAATATCATACTTAATGGGCAAAAACTGGAAGCATTCCTTTGAACTGGCACTAGACAAGGATGCCCTCTCACCACTTCTATTCAACATAGTACTGGAAGTTCTAGCCAGAGCAATCAGGCAAGAAAAAGAAATAAAGGGTATTCAAATAGGAAAGGTGGAAGCCAAATTGTCTCTATTTGCAGACGACATGATAGTATACCTAGAAGACCCCATCACCTCAGCCCAAAAGCTCCTGCAACTGATAAGCAACTTCAGCAAAGTCTCAGGATATAAAATCAATGTTCAAAAATCACAAGCATTCCTATACACCAATAACAGACTTAAAGAGAACCAAATCAAGAACGAACTGCCATTCACAATTGCTACAAAGAAAATAAAATACCTAGGAATACAACTCACTAGGAATGTAAGGGACCCTTTAAGGAAAACTACAAACAACTGCTCAACGAAATAAGAGAGGACACAAACAGATGGAGAAACATTCCATGTTCGTGGTTAGGAAGAATCAATATCGTGAAAATGGCTATACTGCCCAAAGTAATTTACACAATCAATGCTATCCCCATCAAACTACCATTGAATTTCTTCACAGAACTGGAAAAACACCATGAATTTCATATGGAACCAAAAAGAGCCCGCATAGCCAAGTCAATTCTAAGCAAAAGAACACGGGAGGCATCACGCTACCAGACTTCAAACTATACTACAAGGCTACAGTAATCAAAACAGCATGGTACTGGTACCAAAACAGAGATATAGACCAATGGAACAGAACAGAGGCATCGGAGGCAACACAACACATCTACAACCATATTATTTTTGATAAACCAGACAAAAACAGGCAATGGGGAAAGGATTCCCTATTTAATAAATGGTGTTGGGAAAACTGGCTAGCCATGTGCAGAAAGCAGAAACTGGACCCCTTCCTGACACCTTACACTAAAATTAATTCCAGACGGATTAAAGACTTAAATGTAAGACCTGACACCATAAAAACCCTAGAAGAAAATCTGGGCAAAACCATTCAGGACATAGGAGTAGGCAAGGACTTCATGAACAAAACACCAAAAGCATTGGCAACAAAAGCCAAAATAGACAAATGGGACCTAATGAAACTCCACAGCTTCTGCACGGCAAAAGAAACAGTCACTAGAGTGAATCAGCAACCATCAGAATGGGAAAAAATCTTTGCAGTTTACACATCTGACAAAGGGTTGATATCCAGAATTTACAAAGAACTCAAACAGATTTACAGGAAAAAATCAAGCCCATTCAAAAATGGGCAAAGGATATGAACAGAAACTTTACAAAAGAAGACATACATGAGGCCAACAAACATATGAAAAGTGCTCATCATCATTGGTCATTAGAGAGATGCAAATCAAAACCACATTGAGATACCATCTCACGCCAGTTAGAATGGCGATCATTAAAAATCTGGAGACAGCAGATGCTGGAGAGGATGTGGAGAATAGGAACACTCTTACACTGTTGGTGGGAGTGTAAATTGGTTCAACCATTGTGGAAGACAGTGTGGCGATTCCTCAGGGACCTAGAAATAGAAATTCCATTTGACCCAGCAATCCCATTACTGGGTATCTATCCAAAGGACTATAAATCGTTCTACTATAAGGACACATGCACACGAATGTTCATTGCAGCACTGTTTACAATAGCAAAGACCTGGAACCAACCCAAATGCCCAACGATGATAGACTGGACTGGGAAAATGTGGCACATATACACCATGGAATATTATGCAGCAATCAAAAATGATGAGTTTGTAGGACATGGATGAATCTGAGAACATCATTCTCAGCAAACTGACACAAGAACAGAAAGTTAGAAACACGCGTAGCTTTGACATTCCTGAGTGAATGGAGTATATGCTGTAATGAGAAATATCTGGTTCTAAACAAACGGAGTTATCTAACAGAATGGTTGTCAATGCATTCAACTTACAGAGGTAAACTTGTGTTTTCGCTTTCTGTTGATCTCAAAACAGGCATTCATATAACAAAATAGCAGTAAAAAAACACAGAAGAATTATCCTTAATTTGTGCTTTTGTTCAACTAAGGAGTTAAATCTTTTAGATTCAGGAGCTATTCCTGAGTGAATGGGAGTATATGCTGAGAAATATCTGGTTCTAAAACCAAAAACAAGCTATTAACAGAATGGTTGTCAATGTGCGTATTCAGCTAGAGTTAAACTCATGTTTGAAGCGCAGTTTGGAAAGTCTTTCTGTGGAGAATCTCAAAACAGGCATTTCCAGCAGAATTGCTGCATATATCAAAATAGCAGTAAAACTGTTCCAAAACACAGAAGAAACGTATCTTCAAATCTGCCCTGCTGTGCTTTTGTTCAACCAAGTGAGTTAAATCTCTTTAGATTCAGGAGTTAGAAACACCTTTCTGGTAAAAGCTGCATTTGGATTTCTCGAGTGAATGGGAGTATATGCTGTAATGAGAAATATCTGGTTCTAAAATCAAAACAGCTATCTAACAGAATGGTTGTCAATGTGCATTCAACTTACAGAGTTAAACTCATGTGTTTATGCGGCAGTTTGAAAGGCTTCTGTGGAGAATCTCAAAACAGGTATTTCCAGCAGAATTCTCATATAACAAAAAAATAGCAGTAAAACTTTCCTAAAACACAGAAGAAACGATCCTTCAATCTGCTCTGCTGTGTTTGTTCAACAATGTGAGTTAAATTTCTTAGATTTAGGAGTTAGAAAACGTTTCTGGTAAAAGCTGCATTGACATTCCTGACTAATGGGAGTATATGAAATGAGAAATATCTGTCTAAAACCAAAACGAGGGTATCTAACAGAATGGTTGTCAATGTGCATTCAACTTACAGAGTTAAACCATGAGTTTATGCAGGCAGTTTGGAACGCTTGTGTGGAATATCAAACAGCATTTGCAGAATACCCACATATAACAAAATAGCAGTAAAACTGTTCCTAAAACACAGAAGAAATGTATCCTCAATCTACTCTGCTTTGCATTTGTTCAACCAAGGAGTTAAATCTCTAGATTCAGGAGTTAGAAACACGTTTCTGGGAAAAGCTGAGTTTGGACATTCCTGACCGAATGGGAGTATATGCTGTAATGAGAGATATCTGCTTCTAAAACCAAAGAGAGCTATCTAACAGAATGGTTGTCAATGTGTGCATTCAACTCACAGAGTTAAACTATGTGTTTAGAGTTTTGAAAAGGCTTTCTGTGGAGAATCTCAAACAGGCATTTCCAGCAGAATACCCGCATATAACAAAATAGCAGTAAAACTGCTAAAACACCAAAAGAACGATAGATTCTTCAATCTGCCTCCTGTGACTTCAACTGAGTTAAATCTCCTTATACATTCAGGAGTTAGAAACACGTTTCTGGTAAAAAGCTGCTTGGATATTCCTATGAATGGGAGTATATGTGTAATGAGAAATACTGGTTCTAAACCAAAAAAGCTATCTAACAGAATGGTTGTCAATGTGTGCATTCAAATTACAGAGTTAAACTGATGTGTTTATATGGCAGTTGAAAGTCATTCTGTGAAAGAATCTCAAACAGGCATTTCCAGCAAATTTCATGATAACAAATAGCAGTAAACTTGTTCTAAAACACAGAAGAAAATATCCTTCAATCTCTGCAGTGCCTTTGTTCAACTAAGTGAGTTAAATCTCTTTAGATTCAGGAGTTAGAAACACGTTTCTGGTAAAAGCGTTCCATTCCTGAGTAAATGGGAGTATATGCTGTAATGAGAAATATCTGGTTCTAAAACCAAAACGGATTTCTAACAGAACGGTTTGTCAATGTGTGCATTCAACTTACAGAGTTAAACTCATGTGTTTATGAAGGGTAGTCTGGAAACTTTCTGTGGAGAATCTCAAATCATGCATTTCCAGCAGATTCCCACATATAACAAAATAGCAGTAAAACTGTTCCAAAAAACACAGAAGAAACGATTCTTCAAATCTGCTCTGCTGCTTGTTCAACTAAATGAGTTAAATCTCTTTAGATTCAGGAGTTAGAAACACGTTTCTGGTAAAGCTGCATTTGGATTATATGTGGATATACTAAGATTCTTCTTTCCACCAAGACAGCCTGAAATCAATCACGTCAACTTGGTACTTGAATTTTAGCAGAAAATTCTGCAGCTTAAACAGTTGTGAAGAGCAAGATGCAGAGAGTGACCCAGGATTGCAGATTGCAGCTCAGTGAAGAGGGTGAGTCCCAGCCGCATCCTCGATGTTCCTTTAGCCCACAGAGTTGAAAGTCCCAGGTGTGGAGAGACACGAACGCTAGCAGCCGGTTAACGAGCCGGCTCCGCCGCCTCTTCAGCCGGCGCCAGCAGCACCACAGCGACCCGCGGAACTCACTGGTCTGGGTGCCCTGTTAAACCGGCAATCTGAGATTTGAAGGGCAGATTGGCATGTCCATCTGATTGAACGGGACTTGGACAATGAGCCAGACCAGGAGTTTCCTGGGAAGCGTGATCTGAGCTGGTAGTGGGCAGCGGCATGGGAGATCACAGATCCCAGTGCCCTATCGGCAGGCTCCTGGGCGCCAGTGAGAAAGTCACCTTTCAGCTTGGGGAGAGGAAGAGAGAGAGAGAGGACCTGAGGCAGGGAGCTGGGTGATCAGCTGGTCCCACGCTCACGGGACAAGAGGGTGACTGAGGTGCTGAGAGTTTTGCTGCCAGCATCTGGGATGGTGCAGCCTCAGGAGGGCGTCCACCATTATGACGAAGTGCACCCCACTGAAGTACTGCCTGTTGCTCCAGGCAACCTGCCATAACAGAGAGACCTGCGCCATAACAGAGAGCCCAGCAGCAACAGGGCGGACCCGCTAGCAGGTCAGAGCCCCTGCAGGCAAATAGTGAATAGACTGCCATCTAGTGGGGCAGGACAGTGCAACAGATACTCATAAAGAAAGCCCCAACTCCTGAGACAGAGCATCTAAGGGTGAAAAAAGAGTGGTGTTTTATGAGTTCTATTGCAGCAGACATAAACAACCTCCCAACAACCCTGAATGAACAACAAAGCTCACAGCTCAGCACTGGAGCTCCTATAAAGCACAGACTGTCTCCTCACAGCCCCTGACCCCTGTATATCCAAGGAGTCACCCCAGAAAAGGACTAATCAGACTGACATTTGGCTGGCATCATTCTGGAACAAGGGCAGCAGAGAAGAAACTGGTATCATCCTCATTGTCTGCAGCTGCTACAGGTATACCCCAGACAAGCAGGGCCTGAGGGACCTCAGCACTCATACAGCAGAGAGGATAGATCATTAGAGGAAAACTAAGTAACAGAAATACTTCATCATCAACAATCTCAGTGTCCACACAGAGACCCAATTGAAAAATCAGCCAATACTAAGACGACAGGGATAAATCCATAAAGATGGGAAGAAACCAGCGCAAAAGGAGGAAAACACCTGAAACCAAAACACCTCACCTCCAAAAGGACCAAAACTCCTCACCAGCAAGGGAACAAAGCTGGACGGAGAATGAATGTGACGAAATGATGGAATCAGACTTCAGAAAGTGGATAATGAGAAACTTCAGTGAGCTAAAGGAACATGTTCTAAACCAGTGCAAAGAAACTAAGAACCTAGAAAAAAGATTTGAAAAAGATTCTGAGGAATTGATAATGAGAATGGACAACTTAGAGAGGAATATGAATGAATTGAAGGAGCTGAAAACACAACACGAGAAATTCAAGACATGCACAAGTTTCAACAGCCAATTGACCAAGCAGAAGAAAGAATATCAGAAGTTGAAGATCAACTCAATGAAATAAAACGAGAAACCAAGATTAAAGAAAGCACAAAAGGAATGAACAAAATCTCCAAGAAATGTGGGACTATGTGAAGAGACCCAACCTACGCTTTGATAGGTGTACCAGAATGTGACGAAGAGAATGAATCCAAGCTGGAAAACACTCTTCAGGATATTATCCAGGAAAATTTCCCCAACCTAGCAAGACAGGTCAATACTCAACTCCAGGAAATACAGAGAACACCACAAAGATACTGCAAGAAGAGCAACCCCAAGGCACATAATCGCGTCAGATTCACTAGGGTTGAAATGAAGGAGAAAATACTAAGGGCAGCCAGAGAGAAAGGTCAGGTCACCCACAAAGGGAAGCCCATCAGACTCACAGCAGATCTCTCGGCAGAGACTCTACAAGCCAGAAGAGAGTGGGGCCAATATTCAACATCCTTAAAGAAAAGAGCTTTCAACCCAGAATTTATATCCAGCCAAACTGAGCTTCATAAGTGAAGGAAAAATAAAATCCTTCAAACAAGCAAGTACTCAGAGATTTTGTCACCACTAGGCCTGCTTTACAAGAGCTCCTGAAAGAGGCACTACATAGAAAGAAACAACCAGTTCCAGCCATCCTAAAAGCATACCAAATGCTAAAGACCATCAACAAAATGAAGAATGTACATGAACCAACGGCAAAAACAGCCAGCTAGCATCAAAATGGCAGTATCAAATTCACACATAACAATATTAACCCTGAATGTAAATGGGCTAAATGCACCAATCAAAAGACACAGACTGGCAAATTGGATAAAAAACCAAAACCCATCGTGTGCTGTATCCAGGAAACCCACCTCACATGCAAAGATACACAAAGGCTCAAAATAAAGGGATGGAGGAAGATTTACCAAGCAAATGGAGAGCAAAAAAGCAGGAGTTGCAATTCTCATCTCTGATAAAATAGACTTTAAAGTAACAAAGATCAAGGGACAAAGAAGGTCATTACATAATGGTAAAAGGATCGATACAACAAGAAGAGATAACGATTCTAAATATATATGGACCCAATGTAGGAGCACCCAGATATATAAGGCAAGTTCTTAATGACTTACAAAGGACTTAGACTCACACAATAATAGTGGAGACTTTAACACTCCACTGTCAATAGCAGACAGATCAACCAGACAGAAAATTAACAAGGATATCCAGGACTTGAACTCAGACCTGGAACAAGCAAACCTGATAGACATTTACAGAACTCTCCACCCCAAATCCACAGAATATACATTCTTCTCAGCACCACATCACACCTACTCCAAAATTGACCACATAATTGGAAGTAAAGCACCTCAGCAAATGCAAAACAACGGAAATCATAACAAACAGTCTCTCAGACCAAAAATCAAGTTGGAACTCAGAATTCAGAAAATAACTCAGAACTGCACAGCTTCATGGAAACTGAACAACTGGCTCTTGAATGTTGATTGATAAACAATGAAATGAAGGCAGAAATAAAGAAGTTCTTTGAAACCAACGAGAATGAAGACAAAACGTACCAGAATCTCTGGGACACATTTAAAGCAGTCTGTAGAGGAAAATATAGCAATAAGTGCCCACATGAGAAGAGTGGAGAGATCCAAAATTGACACCTATCGTCAAAATTGAAAGAGCTAGAGGAGCAAGATCAAAAAGCTCAAAACCTAGCCAAGACAAGAAATAACTAAGATCAGAGCAGAACTGAAGGAGATAGAGACAAGAAAACCCTTCAAAAATCAATAAATCTAAGAGCTGGTTTTTCGAAAAGATCAACAAAATAGACAGACCACTAGCCAGACTGATAAAAAGAAGAGAGAGAACAACCAAATAGATGCAATAAAACGATAAAGGGAAATCACCACAGATTCCACAGAAATTCAAACCATCATCAGAGAATACTACAAACAACTCTATGCACATAAACTAGTAAATCAGGAAGAAATGGATAAATTCCTGACGCCTGTGTCCTCCCAAGCCTAAACCAGGAGGAAGCCGAAACTATGAATAGACCAATAACAAGGTCTGAAGTTGAGGCAGCAATTAAGAGCCTACCACACAAAAAAGCCCAGGTCCAGATGGGTTCACAGCTGAATTCTACCAGACACACAAAGAGGATCTGGTACCATTCCTTCTGAAACTATTCCAAATAATCCAAAAGAGGGAACCCTTCCCAAATCATTTTATGAGACCAACATCATCCTGATACCAAAACCTGGCAGAGACTCAACAAGAAAAGAAAACTTCAGGCCAATATCCATGATGAACATAGATGCAAAATCTTCAATAAAATACTGGCAAACCGATTGCAACAGCACATTAAAAACTTATCCATCATGATCAAGTAGGATTCATCCTGGGATGCAAGGCTGGTTCAACATACGCAAGTCTATAAATGTAATTCACCACATAAACAGAAGCAAAACAAAAATCACATGATTATCTCAATTGATGCAGAGAAGGCATTTGACAAAATTCAACAGCCCTTATGCTAAAACCCTCAATAAACTTGGTATTGATGGAACATAAAAGTAAAAGCTATTTATGACAAACCAACAGCCAATATCACTTAATGGGCAAAACTGAAGCATTCCTTTGAAATCCGGCACTAGACAAGGATGCCCTCTCTCACCACTTCTATTCAACATAGTACTGGAAGTTCTAGCCAGAGCAATCAGGCAAGAAAAAGAAATAAAGGGTATTCAAATAGGAAAGGTGGAAGCCAAATTGTCTCTATTTGCAGACGACATGATAGTATACCTAGAAGACCCCATCACCTCAGCCCAAAAGCTCCTGCAACTGATAAGCAACTTCAGCAAAGTCTCAGGATATAAAATCAATGTTCAAAAATCACAAGCATTCCTATACACCAATAACAGACTTAAAGAGAACCAAATCAAGAACGAACTGCCATTCACAATTGCTACAAAGAAAATAAAATACCTAGGAATACAACTCACTAGAAATGTAAGGGACCTCTTTAAGGAAAACTACAAACAACTGCTCAACGAAATAAGAGAGGACACAAACAGATGGAGAAACATTCCATGTTCGTGGTTAGGAAGAATCAATATCGTGAAAATGGCTATACTGCCCAAAGTAATTTACACAATCAATGCTATCCCCATCAAACTACCATTGAATTTCTTCACAGAACTGGAAAACCACCATGAATTTCATATGGAACCAAAAAGAGCCCGCATAGCCAAGTCAATTCTAAGCAAAGAACACAGCGGAGGCATCACGCTACCAGACTTCAAACTATACTACAAGGCTACAGTAATCAAAACAGCATGGTACTGGTACCAAAACAGAGATATAGACCAATGGAACAGAACAGAGCATCGGAGGCAACACAACATATCTACAACCATATTATCTTTGATAAACCAGACAAAACAGGCAATGGGAAAGGATTCTATTTAATAAATGGTGTTGGAAACTGGCTAGCCATGTGCAGAAAGCAGAAACTGGACCCCTTCCTGACACCTTACACTAAAATTAACTCCAGATGGATTAAAGACTTAAACGTAAGACCTGACACCATAAAACCCTAGAAGAAAATCTAGGCAAAACCATTCAGGACATAGGAGTAGGCAAGGACATCATGAACAAAACACCAAAAGCATTGGCAACAAAAGCCAAAATAGACAAATGGGACCTAATCAACCCACAGCTTCTGCACGGCAAAAGAAACAGTCACTAGAGTGAATCGGCAACCATCAGAATGGGAAAAATCTTGCAGTTTACACATCTGACAAAGGGTTGATATCCAGAATTTACAAAGAACTCAAACAGATTTACAGGAAAATAAAACAAGCCCATTCAAAATGGGCAAAGGATATGAACAGAAACTTTACAAAAGAAGACATACATGAGGCCAACAAACATATGAAAAGTGCTCATCATCATTGGTCATTAGAGAGATGCAAATCAAAACCACATTGAGATACCATCTCACGCCAGTTAGAATGGCGATCATTAAAAATCTGAGACAGCAGATGCTGGAGAGGATGTGGAGAAATAGGAACACTTTACACTGTTGGTGGAGTGTAAATTAGTTCAACCATTGTGGAAGACAGTGTGCGATTCCTCAGGGACCTAGAAATAGAAATTCCATTTGACCCAGCAATCCATTACTGGGTATCTATCCAAAGGACTATAAATCGTTCTACTATAAGGACACATGCACACGAATGTTCATTGCAGCACTGTTTACAATAGCAAAGACCTGAACCAACCCAAATGCCCAACGATGATAGACTGACTGGGAAAATGTAACATATACACCATGGAATATTATGCAGCAATCAAAATGATGAGTTTGTCCTTTGTAGGACATGGATGAATCTGGAGAACATCATTCTCAGCAAACTGACACAAGAACAGAAAAGAAATACCGCATATACTCACTCATAGGTGGGTGAGAAAATAAGAACACATGGACACAGAGAGGCGGGTCTACTATACACTGGGGACTGTTGGGGAATGGGGAGGGACAGCGGTGGGGGCTGGGGATAGCCTGGGGATGAATACCAAGTGTGGGTGAGGGGAGGAAAAACACACTGCCATGTGTGTACCTATGCAACTATCTTGCTGCTCTGCACATGTACCCCAAACCTATAATGCAATAAAATTAAAAAAAAAAAAAAAAAATAAATCTAAAAAGCTGATTTGATATTCCTGAGTGAATGGAGTATATGCTGTAAAGAAATATCATTTTAAAACCCAAACGGAGCATCTAACACAATGGTTGTCAATGTGTGCATTCAACTAGAGTTAAACTATGTTTTTATAAGCAGTTTGGAAAGGATTTCTGAGAATCTCAAAACAGGCATTTCCTGCAGAATACCCATATGAAAATAGCAGTAAACTGTCCTAAAACACAGAAGAAATTATCAATCTTCTGTGCTTTGTTCAACTAAGAGTTAAATCTCTTTAAATTCAGGAGTTAGAAACACTTTTCTGTAAAAGCTGCGTTTGGACATTTGAGTGAATGAGAGTATACTGTAATGAGAAATATCTGCTTCTAAAACCAAAACGAGCTATCTAACAGAATGGTTTTCAATGTGTGCATTCAACATAGAGAGTTAAACTGTGTGTTTATGAGCATTTTGGAAACTTCTGTGGAGATCTCAAGGCATTTCCAACAATATCCCATATAAAATAGCAGTAAAACTGCCTAAAACACAGAAGAAACGTATCTTCAATCTGCTCTGCCTTTGTTCAACTAAGTGAGTTAATCTCCTTTAGATTCAGGAGTTAGAAACACGTTTCTTAAAGCTGCATTTGGATATTCCTGAGTGAATGTGAGTATATGCTGTAATAAGAAATATCTATTTTTAAAACCCAAACGGAGCCATCTAACACAATGGTTGTCAATGTGTGCATTCAACTTACAGAGTTAAACTTATGTTTTTATACGGCAGTTTGGAAAGGATTTCACTGGAGAATCTCAAAACAGGCATTTCCTGCAGAATACCCACATATAGCAAAATAGCAGTAAAACCGTCGCTAAAACACAGAAGAAACCTTTCACTCAATCTTCTGTGCTTTGCAGTTCTTCAACTAAGAGAATCAAATCTCTTTTTAAATTCAGGAGTTAGAAACACTTTTCTGGTAAAAGCTGCGTTTGGACATTTCTGAGTGAATGAGAGTATATGCAGTAATGAGAAATATCTGGTTCTAAAACCAAAACGAAGCTATCTAACAGAATGGTTTTCAATGAGTGCATTCAACATAGAGAGTTAAACTCGTGTGTTTATGAGGCATTTTGGAAAGGCATTCTGTGGAGTATCTCCAAGCAGGCATTTCCAACAGAATATCCGCATATAACAAAATAGCAGTAAAACTGTTCCTAAAACACAGAAGAAACGTATCTTTCAATCTGCTCTCCTGTGCCTTTGTTCAACTAAGTGAGTTCAATCTCTCTTTTGAATCAGGAGTTCGAAACACGTTTCTCATTAAAGCTGCATTTGGGCATTCCTGAGTGAATGGGAGTATATGCTGTAATGAGAAATATCTGGTTCTAAAACCAAAATGGAACTATCTAACAGAATTGTTGTCAATGTGTGCATTCAACTTACAGAGTTAAACTCATGTGTTTATGCGGCAGTTTGGAAAGGCTTTCTGTAGAGAATCTCAAAACAGGCATTTCCAGCAGAATACCCGCATATAACAAAATAGCAGTAAAACTGTTCTTAAAACACAGAAGAAACGAATTCTTCAATCTGCTCTGCTGTGCGTTTGTTCAACTAAGTGAGTTAAATCTATCTTTACATTCAGGAGTGAAAAACACGTTTGTAGCAAAAGCTGCGTTTGGATATTCCCGGGTGAATGGGAATATAGGCTCTAATGAGAAACATCTCTTCCTAAAACCAAAGCGGAGCTACCTAACAGAATGGTCATCAATGTGTACATTCAACGTACAGAGTTAAACTCATGTGTTTATGCAGCAGTTTGAAACGCTTTCTGTGGAGAATCTCAAAACAGGCATTTCAGCAGAATACCCACATATAACAAAATAGCAGTAAAACTCTGCCTAAAACACAGAAGAAACGTATCCTTCAATCTGCTCTGCTGTGCGTTTGTTCAACAAAGGGAGTTAAAACTCTTTAGATTCAGGAGTTAGAAACACGTTTCTGGTAAAAGCTGCATTTGGATATTCCTGAGTGAATGGGAGTATATGCTGTAATGAGAAATATCTGGTTCTAAAACCAAAACGGAGCTATCTAACAGAATGGTTGTCAATGTGTGCATTCAACATACAGAGTTAAACTCATGTGTTTATGCAACAGTTTGGAAACGCTTTCTGTGGAGAATCTCAAAACAGGCATTTCCAGCAGAATACCCACATATAACAAAATAGCAGTAAAACTCTTCCTAAAACACAGAAGAAACGTATCCTTCAATCTGCTCTGCTGTGCGTTTGTTCAACTAAGTGAGTTAAATTTCTCTTTAGATTCAGGAGTTAGAAACACGTTTCTGGTAAAAGCTGCATTTGGATATTCCTGAGTGAATGGGAGTATAGGCTGTAATGAGAAACATCTGGTTCTAAAACCAAAACGGAGCTATCTGACAGAATGGTCTTCAATGTGTGCATTCAACTTACAGAGTTAAACTCATGTGTTTATGCGGCAGTTTGGAAAGGCTTTCTGTGGAGAATCTCAAAACAGGCATTTCCAGCAGAATACCCACATATAACAAAATAGCAGTAAAACTGTTCCTAAAACACAGAAGAAACGTATCCTTCAATCTGCTCTGCTGTGCCTTTGTTCAACTAAGTAAGTTAAACCTCTCTTAAGATTCAGGAGTAAAAAACACGTTTCTGGTAAAAGCTGCATTTGGATATTCCTGAGTGAATGGGAGTATATGCTGTAATGAGAAATATCTGGTTCTAAAACCAAAACGGAGCTATCTAACAGAATGGTTGTCAATGTGTGCATTCAACTTACAGAGTTAAACTCATGTGTTTATGCGGCAGTTTGGAAACGCTTTCTGTGGAGAATCTCAAAACAGGCATTTCCAGCAGAATACCCGCATATAACAAAATAGCAGCAAAACTGTTCCTAAAACACAGAAGAAACGTATCCTTCAATCTGCTCTGCTGTGCGTTTGTTCAACTAAGTGAGTTAAATCTCTTTAGATTCAGGAGTTAGAAACACGTTTCTGGTAAAAGCTGCATTTGGATATTCCTGAGTGAATGGGAGTATATGCTGTAATGAGAAATATCTGGTTCTAAAACCAAAACGGAGCTATCTAACAGAATGGTTGTCAATGTGTGCATTCAACTTACAGAGTTAAACTCATGTGTTTATGCAGCAGTTTGGAAACGCTTTCTGTGGAGAATCTCAAAACAGGCATTTCAGCAGAATACCGCATATAACAAAATAGCAGTAAGACTGCCTCTAAAACACAGAAGAAACGTATCCTTCAATCTGCTCTGCTGTGCGTTTGTTAAACTAAGTGAGTTAAATCTATCTTTAGATTCAGGAGTTAGAAACACGTTTCTAGTAAAAGCTGCGTTTGGATATTCCTGAGTGAATGGAAGTATATGCTGTAATAAAAAATATCTGCTTCTAAAACCAAAACAGAGCTATCTAACAAAATGCTTGTCGATGTGTCCACTCAACTTACAAAGTTACATTCATGTGTTTACGCAGCAGTATGGAATCACTTTCTGTGGAGAATATCAAAACAGGCATTTCCAGCAGAATACCGCATATAACAAAATAGCAGTAAAACTGTTCTAAAACACAGAAGAAACGTATCCTTCAATCTGCTCTGCTGTGTGTTTGTTCAAATAAGTGAGTTAAATCTACCTTTAGATTCAGGAGTTAGAAACACGTTTCTAGTAAAAGCTGCATTTGGATATTCCTGAGTGAATGAAATTATAGGCTGTAATGAGAAATATCTGGTTCTAAAACCAAAACGGAGCTATCTAACAGAATGGTCATCAATGTGTGCATTCAACTTACAGAGTTAAACTCATGTGTTTATGGGGCAGTTTGAAAACGCTTTCTATGGAGTATCTCAAAACAGGCATTTCGAGCAAAAAACAAATAGCAGTAAGACTGCCTATAAAACACAGAAAAAATGTTATCTTCAATCCGCTCTGCTGTGCGTTTTTTTAATTAAGTGAGTTAAATCTATCTTTAGATTCAGGAGTGAGAAACACGTTTCTAGCTAGAGCTGCGTTTGGATATACCTGAGTAAATGGGAGTTTAGGTTGTAATGAGAATTATCTGGTTCTAAAAACAAAACGGAGATACCTAAAAGAATGGTTGTAAATGTGTGCATTCCACTTACAGAGTTCAATTCATGTGTTTATGCAGAAGTTTGGAAGTGCTTTCTGTGGAGAATCTCAAAACAGGCATTTCAAGCAAAATACCCACATATAACAAATAGCAGTAAGACTCGCTCTAAAACACAGAAGAAACGTATCCTTCAATCTGCTCTGCTGCGCATTTGTTCAACTAAGTGAGTTAAATCTATCTTTAGATTCAGGAGGAAGAAACACCTTTCTAGTAAAAGCTGCGTAAGAATATTCCTGAGAAAATTGGCTCTAATGAGAAATATCTGCTTATAAAACCAAAACGGAGCTATCTATCCGAATGCTTGTCAATGTGTGCATTCAACTTACAGAGTTAAACTCATGTGTTTATGCAGCAGTTTGGAAACGCTTTCTGTGGAGAATCTCAAAACAGGCATTTCCAGCAAAATACCGCATATAACAAATAGCAGTAACTGCCTCTAAAACACACAAGAAACGTATCCTTCAATCTGCTTTACTGTGCGCTTTTACAACTATGTGATTTAAATTACTCTTCAGAATCAGGAGTGAGAAACACGTTTCTAGTAAAAGCTGCGTTTGGATATTCCTGAGTGAATGGGAGTATAGGCTGTAATGAGAAATATCTGGTTCTAAAACCAAAACGGAGCTATCTAACAGAATGGTCATCAATGTGTGCATTCAACTTACAGAGTTAAACTCCTGTGTTTATGCAGCAGTTTGGAAACGCTTTCTGTGGAGAATCTCAAAACAGGCATTTCCAGCAAAATACCCACATATAACAAATAGCAGTAAGACTGCCTCTAAAACACAGAAGAAACGTATCCTTCAATCTGCTCTGCTGTGCGTTTGTTCAACTAAGTGAGTTAAATCTATCTTTAGATTCAGGAGTGAGAAACACGTTTCTAGTAAAAGCTGCATTTGGATATTCCTGAGTGAATGGGAGTACATATGTAATGAGAAATATCTGGTTCTAAAACCAAAACGGAGCTATCTAACCGAATGGTTGTCAATGTGTGCATTCAACTTACAGAGTTAAACTCATGTGTTTATGCAGCAGTTTGGAAACGCTTTCTGTGGAGAATCTCAAAACAGGCATTTCCAGCAAAGTACACGCATATAACAAATAGCAGTAAGACTGCCTCCAAAACACAGAAGAAACCTATCCTTCAATTTGCTCTGCTTTACGTTTGTTCAACTAAGTGAGTTAAATTTATTTTGATTCAGGAGTGAGAAACACGTTTCTAGCAAAAGCTGCATTTGGATATTCCTGAGTGAATGGGAGTATAGGTTGTAATGAGAAATATCTGGTTCTAAATCAAAAACGGAAAAATCTAACAGAATGTTCGTCAATGTGTGCATTCTAATTACAAAGTTAAACTCATGTTTTTATGCAGCAGTTTTGAAACGCTTTCTGTGTAGAATCTCAAAACAGGCAATTCCAGCAAAATTCTTGCATATAACAAATAGCAGTAAGACTGTCTCTAAAACACAGAAGAAACGTATCCTTCAATCTGCTCTGCTGTGCGTTTGTTTAACTAAGTGAGTTAAATCTATCTTTACATTCAGGAGTGAGAAACACGTTTCTAGCAAAAGCTGCATTTGGATATTCCTGAGTGAATGGGAGTATAGGCTCTAATGAGAAATATCTGGTCCTAAAACCAAAACAGAGCTATCTAACAGAATGGTTGTCAACATGTGCATTCAACTTACAGAGTTAAACACCTGTGCTTATGCAGCAGTTTGGAAACGCTTTCTGTGGAGAATCTCAAAAGAGGAATTTTCAGCAAAATACCCGCATATAACAAATAGCATTAAGACTGCCTCTAAAACACAAAAGAAATGTATCCTTCAATCTGCTCTGCTGTGCGTTTGTTTAACTAAGTGAGTTAAATCTATCTTTAGATCCAGGAGTTAGAAACACGTTTCTAGCAAAAGCTGCGTTTTGATATTCCTGAGTGAATGAAAGTGTAGGCTGTAATGAGAAATATCTGGTTCTGAAACCAAAACAGAGCTATCTAAGAGAATCATCGTCAATGTATGCATTCAACTTACAGAAGTAAACACATGTGTTTATGCAGGACTTTGGAAATGCTTTATGTAGTGAATCTCAAAACAGGCATTTCCAGCAAAATACCCGCATATAACAAATAGCAGTAAGACTGCCTCTAAAACACAGAAGAAACGTATCCTTCAATCTGCTCTGCTGTGCGTTTGTTCAACTAAGTGAGTTAAATCTATCTTTAGATTCAGGAGTGAGAAACACGTTTCTAGCAAAAGCTGCATTTGGATATTCCTGAGTGAATGGGAGTATAGGCTGTAATGAGAAATATCTGGTTCTAAAACCAAAACAGAGCTATCTAACAGAATGGTTGTCAATGTGCATTCAACATACAGAGTTAAAATCATGTGTTTATGCAGCAGTTTGGAAACGCTTTCTGTGGAGAATATCAAAACAGGCATTTCCAGCAAAATAGCTGCATATAACAAATAGCAGTAAGACTGCCTCTAAAACACAGAAGAAACGTATCCTTCAATCTGCTCTGCTGTGCGTTTGTTCAACTAAGTGAGTTAAATCTATCTTTAGATTCAGGAGTTAGAAACACGTTTCTAGTAAAAGCTGCATTTGGATATTCCTGAGTGAATGGGAGTATAGGCTGTAATGAGAAATATCTGGTTCTAAAACCAAAACGGAGCTATCTAACAGAATGGTCTTCAATGTGTGCATTCAACTTACAGAGTTAAACTCGTGTGTTTATGCGGCAGTTTGGAAACGCTTTCTGTGGAGAATCTCAAAACAGGCATTTCCAGCAAAATACCGCATATAACAAATAGCAGTAAGACTGCCTCTAAAACACAGAAGAAACGTATCCTTCAATCTGCTCTGCTGTGCGTTTGTTCAACTAAGTGAGTTAAATCTATCTTTAGATTCAGGAGTTAGAAACACGTTTCTAGTAAAAGCTGCATTTGGATATTCCTGAGTGAATGAGAGTATAGGCTGTAATTAGAAATATCTAGTTCTAAAACCAAAATGGAGCTATCTAACAAAATGGTTGTCAATGTGTTCATTCAACTTACAGAGTTAAACTCATGTTTTTATACAGCAGTTTTGAAACGCTTTCTGTGGAGAATCTGAAAACAGGCATTTCCAGCAAAATACCCGCATATAACAAATAGCAGTAAGAGTGCCTCTAAAACACAGATGAAACGTATCCTTCAATCTGCTCTGCTGTGCGTTTGTGAGTTAAATCTATCTTTAGATTCAGGAGTTAGACACACGTTTCTAGTAAATGCTGCTTTTGGACATTTCTGAGTGAATGGGAGTACAGTCTGTAGTGAGAAATATTTGGTTCTAAAACCAAAACAGAGCTATTAACAAAATGGTGGTCAATGTGTGCATTCAAGTTACAGACTTAAACTCATGTTTTTTTTTTGTTTGTTTTGTTTTGTTTTTTTTTGTTTTTTTTGCAGCAGTTTGAAATCGCTTTCTGTGGAGAATCTCAAAACAGGCATTTGGAGCCAGATACCCTTTTATAATGAATAGCAGTAAGACTGCCTCTAAAACAAAACAGAAACATATCTTTTAATCAGTCTGCTGTGCGTTTGCTCAACTAAGTGTGTTAAATTTATCTTTAGATTTGGGAGGTAGAAACACGTTTCTAGTAAAAGCTGCATTTGGATATTCCTGAGTGAATGACAGTACATGCTGTAATGAGAAATATTTGGTTCTAAAACGAAAACAGAACTCACTAAGAGAATGGTTTTCAATGTATGCATTCAACTTACAGAGTTTACCTCATATGTTTTTGCAGCAGTTTGGAAACGCTTTCAGTGAAGAATCTGAAATGACACATTTCCAGCCAAATACCTGTATCTTAGAAAAAGCTGTAAGACAGCCTCTGAAACACAGAGAAAACATATTTTTTAATTTGCTGTTCTGTGTGTTTTTTCAAGTATTTGAGTTAAATCTATCTTTAGATTCAGGAGTTAGAAACACGTTTCCAGTAAAAGCTGCGTTTGGATATTCCTGAGTGAATGATAGTACATGCTGTAATGAGAAATATCTGGTTCTAAAACCAAAATGGAGCTTTCTAACAGAATAGCTGTCAATGTGTCAAGTTACAGAGTTAAACTTATGTGTTTATGCAGCAGTTTGGAAAGACTTTCTGTGGAGAATCTCAAAACAGGTGTTTCGAGCCAAATACCCTCATATAACCAATAGCAGTAAGACGGCCTCTAAAACAAAACAAAACAAAAAATGTATTTTTCAATCTGCTCTGCTGTGCATTTGTTCAACTAGGTGAATTAAATCTATCTTTAGATTCAGTAGTTAGAAAAACGTTTCTAATTATAGCTGTGTTTGGATATTTCTGAGTGAATTGGAGTACATGCTGTAATGAGAAATATCTGATTCTAAAACCAAAACGGAAGTATTTAACAGAATGGCTGTAAATGTGTGTATTCAACTTATGGAGTTAAACTCATGTGTTTATGCAGCAGTTTGGATACGCTTTCTTTGGAGAATCTCAAAAAAGGCATTTTGAGCCAAATACCCTCATATAACCAATAGTAGTAAAACTGCCTCTAAAACAAACAAAAAAAACCATATCCTTCAATCTACTCTGCTGTGCTTTGTTCAAATAAGAAAGGCAAATAAATCTTTTGATTCAAGAGTTAGAAACACGTTTCTAGTAAAAGCTGCTTTTGGATATTTCTTAGTGAATTGGAGTACGTGCTGTAATGAGAAATATCTGATTCTTAAACCAAAATGAAGCTATCTATTAGAATAGTCGCAAACGTGTTTATTCAACTTACAGAGTTAAACTCAAGGCTTATGCGGCAGTTTGGCAATGCATTCTGTGGAGAATCTCTAAACAGGCATTTCCAGCAAAGGGAATGTTTCCAGTTTTTGCCCGTTAAGTATGATATTGGCTGTTGGTTTGTCATAAATAGCTTTTATTACTTTGAGATATGTTCCATCAATACCAAGTTTATTGAGGGTTTTTAGCATAATGGTTGTTGAATTTTGTCAAATGCCTTTTCTGTGTCAATTGAGATAATCATGTGGTTTTTGTTTTTCGTTCTGTTTATATGGTGAATTACATTTATAGACTTGCGTATGTTGAACCAGCCTTGCATCCCTGGGATGAATCCTACTTGATCATAAGGGATAAGATTTTTAATGTGCTGTTGCAATCGGTTTGCCAGTATTTTATTGAAGATTTTTGCATCTATGTTCATCATGGATATTGGCCTGAAGTTTTCTTTCTTTTTTTTTTTTTTTGATGTAGCAAATTTTATTTCTGTCTTAATTTAAGTAATTGCCACAGTCACTGAAACTTCCACAACCATGACCATAATCAGTTAGCAGCCATCAACAGCAAGACAGAGCTCTTCAGCAACAAAACACATTATGACTCACTGAAGACTAAAATGACTGTCAACAGTTTTTAGCAATAAAGTGTTTCTAAATAAAGTATGGATATTTTTCTTTTTTTTAATTTTAATTGCATTATAGGTTTTGGGGTACATGTGCAGAACGTGCAAGATAGTTGCATAGGTACACACATGGCAGTGTGTTTTGCTGACTTCCTCCCCTTCACCCACACTTGGCATTCATCCCCAGGCTATCCCTCCCCACCCCCACTGTCCCTCCCCCATTCCCCCAATAGACCCCAGTGTATAGTAGACCACCTCTCTGTGTCCATGTGTTCTCATTTTTCTCACCCACCTATGAGTGAGTATATGCGGTATTTCTTTTTCTGTTCTTGTGTCAGTTTGCTGAGAATGATGTTTTCCAGATTCATACATGTCCTTACAAAGGACACAAACTCATCATTTTTGATTGCTGCATAATATTCCACGGTGTATATGTGCCACATTTTCCCAGTCCAGTCTATCATCGCTGGGCATTTGGGTTGGTTCCAGTTCTTTGCTTTTGTAAACAGTGCTGCAATGAACATTCGTGTGCATGTGTCCTTATAGTAGAACAATTTATAGTCCTTTGGATATATACCCAGTAATGGGATTGCTGGGTCAAATGGAATTTCTATTTCTAGGTCCCTGAGGAATCGCCACACTGTCTTTCACAATGGTTGAACTAATTTACACTCCCACCAACAGTGTAAGAGTGTTTCTATTTCTCCACATCCTCTCCAGCACCTGCTGTCTCCAGATTTTTTAATGATCGCCATTCTAAATGGCGTGAGATGGTATCTCAATGTGGTTTTGATTTGCATCTTTCTAATGACCAGTGATGATGAGCATTTTTTCCTATGTTTGTTGGCCTCATGTATGTCTTCTTTTGTAAATTGTCTGTTCATATCCTTTGCCCATTTTTGAATGGGCTTGTTTGATTTTTTTCTGTAAATCTGTTTGAGTTCTTTGTACATTCCGGATATCAGCCCTTTGTCAGATGTGTAAACTACAAAGATTTTTTCCCATTCTGATGGTTGCCGATTCACTCTAGTGACTGTTTCTTTTGCCGTGCAGAAGCTGTGGAGTTTGATTAGGTTCCATTTGTCTATCTTGGCTTTTGTTGCCAATGCTTTTGGTGTTTTATTCATGAAGTCCTTGCCTACTCCTAGTGTGATGCCTCCTGCTGTGTTCTTTTTGCTTAGAATTGACTTGGCTATGCGGGCTCTTTTTTGATTCCATATGAAATTCATGGTGGTTTTTTCCAGTTCTGTGAAGAAATTCAATGGTAGTTTGATGGTGATAACATTGATTGTGTAAATTACTTTGGGCAGTATAGCTATTTTCACGACATTGATTCTTCCTAACCACGAACATGGAATGTTTCTCCATCTGTTTGTGTCCTCTCTTATTTCGTTGAGCAGTGGTTTGTAGTTTTCTAGAGGTTTACCTAGGTATTTTATTCTCTTTGTAGCAATTGTGAATGGCAGTTCGTTCTTGATTTGGTTCTCTTTAAGTCTGTTATTGGTGTATAGAATGCTTGTGATTTTTAAACATTGATTTTATATCCTGAGACTTTGCTGAAGTTGCTTATCAGTTTCAGGAGTTTTGGGCTGAGGTGATGGGGTCTTCTAGGTATACTATCATGTCGTCTGCAAATAGAGACAATTTGGCTTCCACCTTTCCTATTTGAATACCCTTTATTTCTTTTTCTTGCCTGATTGCTCTGGCTAGAACTTCCAGTACTATGTTGAATAGGAGTGGTGAGACAGGCATCCTTGTCTAGTGCCCGATTTCAAAGGGAATGCTTCCAGTTTTGCCCATTAAGTATGATATTGGCTGTTGGTTTGTCATAAATAGCTTTTATTACTTTGAGATATGTTCCATCAATACCAAGTTTATTGAGGGTTTTAGCATAAAGGGCTGTTGAATTTTGTCAAATGCCTTCTCTGCATCAATTGAGATAATCATGTGGTTTTTGTTTTGCTTCTGTTTATGTGGTGAATTACATTTATAGACTTGCGATGTTGAACCAGCCTTGCATCCCGGATGAATCCTACTTGATCATGATGGATAAGTTTTTAATGTGCTGTTGCAATCGGTTTGCCAGTATTTTATTGAAGATTTTGCATCTATGTTCATCATGGATATTGGCCTGAAGTTTTCTTTTTCTTGTTGAGTCTCTGCGGGTTTTGGTATCAGGATGATGTTGGTCTCATAAAATGATTTGGGAAGGTTCCCTCTTTTTGGATTATTTGGAATAGTTTCAAAAGGAATGGTATCAGCTCCTCTTTTTGTGTCCGGTAGATTTCGGCTGTGAACCCATCTGGACCTGGGCTTTTTTTTGTGTGGTAGGCTCTTAATTTCTGCCTCAACTTCAGACCTTGTTATTAGTCTATTCATAGTTTCAGCTGCTTCCTGATTTAGGTTTGAGAGGACACAGGTGTCCGGAAATTAATCCATTTTTTCTGGTTTACTAGTTTATGTGCATAAAGTTGTTTGTAATATTCTCTTATGATAGTTTGAATTTCTGTGAAATCTGTGGTGATTTCCCCTTTATAATTATTTATTGCATCTATTTGGTTGTTCTCTTTTTTCTTTTTTATCAGTCTGGCTAGTGGTCTGTCTATTTTGTTGATTTTTTCAAAAAAACAGCTTTTGGATTTATTAATTTTTTGAAGGGTTTTTCGTGTCTTTATGTCCTTCAGTTCTGCTCTGTTCTTAGTTATTTATTGTCTTCTGCTAGGTTTTGAGTTTTTTGATCTTGCTCCTCTAGCTCTTTCAATTTTGATGATAGGGTGTCAATTTTGGATCTCTCCACTCGTCTCACGTGGGCACTCATCGCTATATATTTTCCTCTACAGACTGCTTTAAATGTGTCCCAGAGATTCTGGTATGTTGTGTCTTCATTCTCGTTGGCTTTGAAGAACTTCTTTATTTCTGCCTTCATTTCATTGTTTATCCAATCAACATTCAAGAGCCAGTTGTTCAGTTTCCATGAAGCTGTGCGGTTCTGAGTTAGTTTCTGAATTCTGAGTTCTAACAGTTGCACTATGGTCTGAGAGACTGTTTGTTATGATTTCTGTTGTTTTGCATTTGCTGAGGAGTGCTTTACTTCCAATTATGTGGTCAATTTTAGAGTAGGTGTGATGTGGTGCTGAGAAGAATGTATATTTTGTGAATTAGGGATGGAGAGTTCTGTAAATGTTTATCAGATTTGCTTGTTCCAGGTCTTAGTTCAAGACCTGGATATCCTCGTTAATTTTCTGTCTGGTTGATCTGATATTGACAGTGGAGTGTTAAAGTATCCCACTATTATAGTGTGGGAGTCTGAGTCTCTTTGTAAGTCATTAAGAACTTGCCTTATATATCTGGGTGCTCCTGTATTGGGTCCATATATATTTAGTATTGTTAGCTTTTTTTGTTGTATCGATCCTTTTACCATTATGTAATGAACTTCTTTGTCTCTTTTGATCTTTGTTGCTTTAAAGTCTATTTTATCAGAGATGAAATTGCAACTCCTGCTTTTTTGCTCTCCATTTGCTTGGTAAATCTTCCTCCATCCCTTTATTTTGAGCCTTTGTGTATCCTTGCATGTGAGATGGGTTTCCTGGATACAGCACACTGATGGGTTTTGGTTTTTATCCAATTTGCCAGTCTGTGTCTTTTGATTGGTGCATTTAGCCCATTTACATTTAGGGTTAATATTGTTATGTGTGAATTTGATACTGCCATTTTGATGCTAGCTGGCTGTTTTGCCCATTGGTTGATGCAGATTCTTCATTTTGTTGATGCTCTTTAGCATTTGGTATGTTTTAGAATGGCTGGTACTGGTTGTTCCTTTCTATGTGTAGTGCCTCTTTCAGGAGCTCTTGTAAAGCAGGCCTGGTGGTGACAAAATCTCTGAGTACTTGCTTGTTGGCAAAAATTTTATTCTTCCTTCACTTATGAAGCTCAGTTTGGCTGGATATGAAATTCTGGGTTGAAAGTTCTTTTCTTTAAGGATGTTGAATATTGGCCCCACTCTCTTCTGGCTTGTAGAGTTTCTGCTGAGATCTGCTGTGAGTCTGATGGGCTTCCCTTTGTGGGTGACCTTTCTCTCTGGCTGCCCTTAGTATTTTCTCCTTCATTTCAACCCTGGTGAATCTGACGATTATGTGCCTTGGGGTTGCTCTTCTTGCAGAATATCTTTGTGGTGTTCTCTGTATTTCCTGGAGTTGAGTATTGGCCTGCCTTGCTAGGTTGGGGAAATTTTCCTGGATAATATCCTGAAGAGTATTTTCCAGCTTGGATTCATTCTCTTCATCACATTCTGGTACACCTATCAAACGTAGGTTAGGTCTCTTCACATAGTCCCACATTTCTTGGAGATTTTATTCATTCCTTTTGCTTTTTCTCTAATCTTGGTTTTATTGTTTTATTTCATTGAGTTGATCTTGACTTCTGATATTCTTTCTTCTGCTTGGTCAATTCAGCTGTTGAAACTTGTGCATGCTTCAGTTCTCGTGTTGTGTTTTCAGCTCCTTCAATTCATTCATATTCCTCTCTAAGTTGTCCATTCTTGTTATCATTTCCTTGAATCTTTTTCAAATCTTTTTCAAGGTTCTTAGTTTCTTTGCATTGATTTAGAACATGTTCTTTTAGCTCACTGAAGTTTCTCATTATCCACCTTCTGAAGTCTGATTCCGTCATTTGTCACACTCATTCTCTGTCCAGCTTTGTTCCCTTGCTGGTGAGGAGTTTTGGTCCTTTGTAGGAGGTGAGGTGTTTTGGTTTCGGGTGTTTTCCTCCTTTTGTGCTGGTTTCTTCCCATCTTTGTGGATTTATCCACCTGTCATCTTAGTAGTTGCTGACTTTTATTGGGTCTCTGGTGGATGCCCAGATTGTTGATGATGAAGTATTTCTGTTACTTAGTTTTCCTTCTAACAGTCTAGCCCTCTGCTGTATGACTGCTGAGGTCCACTCCAGGCCCTGCTTGTCTGGGGTACACCTGTAGCAGCTGCAGGAACAGTGAGGATGCTACCAGTTTCTTCTTCTGCTATCTTTGTCCCAGAATGATGCCGCCAAATGTCAGTCTGATTAGTCCTTTTTTGAGGTGACTCATTGAATATACAGGGGTCAGGGAGCTGCCTGAGGAGATGGTCTGTACTTTATAAAAGCTCAAGTGCTGAGCTGTGAGCTTTGTTGTTCATTCAGGGTTGTTGGGCGCGTGTGTTTAGGTCTGCTGCAGCAGAACTTATAAAACCACATTTTTCCCTCACATGCTCTGTCTCAGAATGTTGGGGCTTTCTTTATGAGTATCCATTGCACTGTCTTGCCAAGCTAGGGGGCAGTCTAGTCATTATTTGCCTGCCAAGGCTCTGCCCTGCTACCACGGGGTCTGCCCTGCTGCCATGGGGCTCTGCCCTACTTTGGTGGGCTCTGCCTTGTTGGCAGAGTCTCTCTGTTATGGCGTGTTGCCTCAGCAAAGGCAGGCTGCTTCAGCAATGGGTGTGTACTTCAGTGAGGATGGAATGCATCTGTAGTGGCAGACGCCCCTCCCCCACTGAGCTGCACCATCCTGGATTCAGCTGAGGCTGCAGTAAAACTCTCAACCCTGAGCATTTTGAATCGCTGTTTTATTTGTCCCTGTAGGATTGGGACCCGCCAAGCCTGATCACCTGGCTCCCTGCCTCAGAGTTTTTTCTCTTTTTCTCTCTTTTTTTCTTTAAGTTGAATGTTGATTGACACTCTCAGAGGTGTTTCAGTGTCCTGCTGATAGGGCACCAAGATCTGTGTGATTCCCCGTGCCACAACCCACTGCACCAGCTCAAATCATGCTTCCCAGGAATCTCCTGGTCTGGCTCATTGTTTATGTCCCATTTTATCAGATGGATATGTTAATCTGCCCTCTCAAACCTCAAATTGCTGGTTTAACAGGGCACCTAGACCAGTGAGTTTTGTGCGGTGTGCCGCTGCGCTGGGGTGCCGACCAAAATGGCGGTGCAAGCCAAAAGGGCTGTGATGGTGTCCTGTGTCTCTCCTACACCTGGGAATTTCCCGGTTCTGTGGGCAACAAAGATCCGTCTGAAAATGCAGCTAGGACTCACCCTCTGCGCCTTCACTGAGAGCTGCAATCCTGAGTTGTTCCTACCATGCCATCTTTGAAATTCAGAGGACAAACGTATATTCCAAATGGCTCTGATGTAGGTGTGTTCAGTGAAAAGAGTTAAACCGGTTTTTAGAATCACCAAGTTAGAAACACGTTTCTTCTAGGAGCTGCGTTTGGATATTCCAGAGTGAATGGGAGTACATGCTGTATAAAGAAATATCTGGTTCTAAAAGGAAAATGAAGCTACCTAACAGAATGGTCTTCAATGTGTGCATTCAACTTAATGAGGTAAACTGCTGTGTGGTTGCAGCAGTTCATAAATTCTTTCTGTAAAAAAGGAAAAAACGGATATTTTCAGCCAAATCCCAGCATATAAAAAATAGCAGTAAGTGTGCGTCTGAAAAACAAAACAAACGTATCTTTCAAACTGCTCTGCTGTAGGTGCGTTCAGCAAAGAGAGTTGAACTGGTGTTTAGATTCAGCGAGCTGGAAACACATTTCTTCTAGGAGCTAAGTTTTGATATTCCAGAGTGAATGAGAGTACATGCTTTTCTGGGAAATATCTGGTTCTTAAACAATAACAGAGATACCTAACAGAATGGTCTTTAATGTGTGCATTTAGCTTACAAAGTTAAATTGTTGTGTGTTTGCAGCAGTTTTTAAATCCTTTCTGTAAAGTATGTAACAATGGATATTTCCAGCAAAATCCCAGCATATGAGAAATAGCAGTAAGTTTGTGTTTAAACACAAAAAAACATATCTTTCAAACTGTTCTGATGTACGTGTATTCAGCTAAGAGAGTTGAACCAGTGTTTAGAATCAGCGAGTTAGAAACACGTTTCTTCTAGGAACTGCGTTTGGATATTCCAGAGTGAATGGGAGTACATGCTGTATTGGAAAATATCTGGTTTAAAAGAAAAACGGAGCTAGCTAACAAAATGATCTTCAATGTCTGCATTCAACTTATGAAGGTAAACTACTGTGTGGTTGCAGCAGTTTCTAAACTCTTTCTGTAAAGAATGTAAAAACGTATATTTTCTGCCAAATCCCAACATATAAAAAATAGGAGTAAGTGTGCATCTAAAACACAAAACAAACGTATCTTTCAAACTGCTCTGCTGTAGGTGTGTTTAGCTAAGATAGTAGAACTGGTGTTTAGATCCAGTGCATTAGAAACACATTTCTTCTAAGAGCTGCGTTTGGATATTCCAGAGTGAATGGGAGTACATGCTGTATTGAGAAATATCTGCTTTCAAAAAAAAAAAACGGAGCTAAGTAACAGAATGGTCTTCAATGTGTGCATTCAACTTACAGAGCTAAACTTCTGTGTGTTTTCAGCAGTTTGTAAACATTTCCTGTAAATAAGGTAAAAACTGATATTTCCAGTGAAATCCCAGCATATAAGAAATAGCAGTATGTTTGCATCTAAAACACAAAGCACGTGTATCTTTCAAAGTGCTCTGCTTTTAATGTGTTCAGCTAAGAAAGTTTAACCGGTATTTAGAATCACCGAGTTAGAAACACATTTTGTCTAGGAGGTGCGTTTGGATATTCTGGAGTGAATGGGAGTACATGATGTATTGGTAAATATCTGGTTCTAAAAGTAAAACAAAGTTGGCTAACAGAATGATCCTCAATGTGTGGATTCAACGTACAGAGGTAAACTGCTGTGTGTTTGCAGAAGTCTGTAAACCCTTTCTGTAAACAAGGTAAAAATGGAAATTTCCAGCCAAATCCCAGCATAAAACAAATAGCAGTAAGTGTGCATCTAAAACACAAAACAAACGTATTTTTCAAACTTCTGCTGTAGGTGTGTTCAGCTAAAGGAGTTGAACTGGTGTTTAGATTCAGCGAGTTAGAAACACGTTTCTTCTAGGAACTGCGTTTGGATATTCCAGAGTGAATGGGAGTACATGCTGTATTGAAAAATATCTGGTTTAAAAGTAAAACAAAGTTGGCTAACAAAATGATCTTCAATGTCTGCATTCAACTTATGAAGGTAAACTACTGTGTGGTTGCAGCAGTTTCTAAACTCTTTCTGTAAAGAATGTAAAAACGTATATTTTCTGCCAAATCCCAACATATAAAAAATAGGAGTAAGTGTGCATCTAAAACACAAAACAAACGTATCTTTCAAACTGCTCTGCTGTAGGTGTGTTTAGCTAAGATAGTAGAACTGGTGTTTAGATCCAGTGCATTAGAAACACATTTCTTCTAAAAGCTGCGTTTGGACATTCCAGAGTGGATGGGAGAACAGGCTGTAAAGAGAAATACCTTGCTCTAAAACCAAAACGGAGCTATCTAGCAGAATGGTTGTCAATGTGTGTATTCAACTTCCAGAGTTAAACTGATGTGTGTTTGCAGCAGTTCAGAAACCCTTTCTTTAGAGAATGTAAAACGTATATTTCCAGCTAAATCTCAGCATATAAGAAATAGCAGTAAGTTTGCATCTAAAACACAAAACAAACGTATCTTTCAAACTGCTCTGCTGTAGGTGTGTTCAGCTAAGAAAGTTTAACCGGTATTTAGAATCACCGAGTTAGAAACACATTTCTTCTAAGAGCTGCGTTTGGATATTCCAGAGTGAATGGGAGTACATGCTGTATTGAGAAATATCTGGTTCTAAAACCAAAACAAATCTAACAGAATGGTCTTCAATGTGTGCATTCAACTTTCAGAGTTAAACTGATGTGTGTTTGCAGCAGTTTGTAAACCCTTTCTGTAAAGAAGGTAAAACAGACATTTCAGCCAAATCCCAGCATAAAACAAATAGCAGTAAGTGTGCATCTAAAACACAAAACAAACGTATCTTTCAAACTGCTCTGCTGTAGGTGTGTTCAGCTAAGACAGTGAACTGATGTTTAGATTCAGCGAGGTAGAAACACGTTTCTTCTAAAAGCTGCGTTTGGACATTCCAGAGTGGATGGGAGAACAGGCTGTAAAGAGAAATACCTTGCTCTAAAACCAAAACGGAGCTATCTAGCAGAATGGTTGTCAATGTGTGCATTCAACTTCCAGAGTTAAACTGATGTGTTTGCAGCAGTTTGTAAACCCTTTCTGTAAAGAAGGTAAAACAGACATTTCAGCCAAATCCCAGCATAAAACAAATAGCAGTAAGTGTGCATCTAAAACACAAAACAAACGTATCTTTCAAACTGCTCTGCTGTAGGTGTGTTCAGCTAAGAAAGTTTAACCGGTATTTAGAATCACCGAGTTAGAAACACGTTTCTTCTAAAAGCTGCGTTTGGACATTCCAGAGTGGATGGGAGAACAGGCTGTAAAGAGAAATACCTTGCTCTAAAACCAAAACGGAGCTATCTAGCAGAATGGTTTTCAATGTGTGCATTCAACTTCCAGAGTTAAACTGATGTGTGTTTGCAGCAGTTTGTAAACCCTTTCTGTAAAGAAGGTAAAACAGAAATTTCCAGCCAAATCCCAGCATATAAGAAATAGCAGTATGTTTGCATCTAAAACACAAAGCACGTGTATCTTTCAAAGTGCTCTGCTTTAGATGTGTTCAGCGAAGAGAGTTTAACCGGTACTTTGAATCACCGAGTTAGAAACACGTTTCTTCTAGGAGCTGCGTTTGGATATTCCAGAGTGAATGGGAGTACATGATGTATTGGTAAATATCTGGTTCTAAAAGTAAAACAAAGTTGGCTAACAGAATGATCTTCAATGTGTGCATTCAACTTACAGAGGTAAACTGCTGTGTGTTTGCAGCAGTCTGTAAACCCTTTCTGTAAACAAGGTAAAAATGGAAATTTCCAGCCAAATCCCAGCATAAAACAAATAGCAGTAAGTGTGCATCTAAAACACAAAACAAACGTATTTTTCAAACTTCTGCTGTAGGTGTGTTCAGCTAAAGGAGTTGAACTGGTGTTTAGATTCAGCGAGTTAGAAACACGTTTCTTCTAGGAGCTGCATTTGGATATTCCAGAGTGAATGGGAGTACATGCTGTATTGAAAAATATCTGGTTCTAAAATGAAAACAAATCTACCTAAAAGAGTGGTCTTTAATGTGTGCATTCAACCTACAGAGTTAAAGTGCTGTGTGTTTGCAGCAGTTTGTAAACCCTTTCTGTAAAGAAGGTAAAAACAGAAATTTCCAGCCAAATACCAGCATATAAGAAATAACTGTAAGTTTGCGACTAAAACACAAAACAAAGGAATCTCTCAAACTGATCTGCTGTGTGTTGGTTCCTTTTAGGAAGTTGCATCTATGTTTAGATTCAGCGAGGTAGAAACACGTTTCTTCTAAAAGCTGCATTTGGACATTCCAGAGTGGATGGGAGTACATGCTGTATTGAGAAATATCTGGTTCTAAAACAAAAGGAGCTATCTAACAGAATGGTCTTCAATGTGTGCATTCAACTTCCAGAGTTAAACTGATGTGTGTTTGCAGCAGTTTGTAAACCCTTTCTGTAAAGAAGGTAAAACGGTAATTCCAGCCAAATCCCAGCATATAAGAAATAGCAGTAGTTTGCATCTAAAACACAAAACAAATGTATCTTTCAAACTGATCTGCTGTGTGTTGGTTCCTTTTAGGAAGTTGCATCTATGTTTAGATTCAGCGAGGTAGAAACACGTTTCTTCTAAAAGCTGCATTTGGACATTCCAGAGTGGATGGGAGAACATGCTGTATTGAGAAATATCTGGTTCTAAAACAAAAGGAGCTATCTAACAGAATGGTTGTCAATGTGTGTATTCAACTTCCAGAGTTAAACTGATGTGTGTTTGCAGCAGTTTGTAAACCCTTTCTGTAAAGAAGGTAAAACGGACATTTCCAGCCAAATCCCAGCATATAAGAAATAGCAGTAGTTTGCATCTAAAACACAAAACAAACGTATCTTTCAAACTGCTCTGCTGTAGGTGTGTTTCAGCTAAGACATTTGAACTGCTGTTTAGAATCAGCGAGTTAGAAACACGTTTCTTCTAGGAGCTGCGTTTGGATATTCCAGAGTGAATGGGAGTACATGCTGTATTGAGAAATATCTGGTTCTAAAACAAAAGGAGCTATCTAACAGAATGGTTTTCAATGTGTGCATTCAACTTACAGAGTTAAACTGATGTGTGTTTGCAGCAGTTTGTAAACCCTTTCTGTAAAGAATCTAAAACGGACATTTCAGCCAAATCCCAGCATATAAGAAATAGCAGTAGTTTGCATCTAAAACACAAAACAAATGTATCTTTCAAACTGCTCTGCTGTGTGTTTGTTCAACTAAGAGAGTTGAACCTGTGTTTAGATTCAGCGAGTTAGAAACACGTTTCTTCTAGGAGCTGCGTTTGGATATTCCAGAGTGAATGGGAGTACATGCTGTATTGAGAAATATCTGGTTCTAAAACAAAAGGAGCTATCTAACAGAATGGTCTTCAATGTGCATTCAACTTACAGAGTTAAACTGATGTGTGTTTGCAGCAGTTTGTAAACCCTTTCTGTAAAGAATCTAAAACGGACATTTCCAGCCAAATCCCAGCATATAAGAAATAGCAGTAGTTTGCATCTAAAACACAAAACAAACGTATCTTTCAAACTGATCTGCTGTGTGTTGGTTCCTTTTAGGAAGTTGCATCTATGTTTAGATTCAGCGAGGTAGAAACACGTTTCTTCTAAAAGCTGCGTTTGGACATTCCAGAGTGGATGGGAGAACAGGCTGTAAAGAGAAATACCTTGCTCTAAAACCAAAACGGAGCTACCTAACAGGAATAGTCATCAATGTGTGTATTCAACTTCCAGAGTTAAACTGATGTGTGTTTGCAGCAGTTTGTAAACCCTTTCTGTAAAGAAGGTAAAACGGTAATTCCAGCCAAATCCCAGCATATAAGAAATAGCAGTAAGTTTGCGTCTAAAACACAAAACAAACGTATCTTTCAAACTTCTGTGCTGTACATGTGTTCAGCTAAGAGAGTTGAATCGGTGTTTAGAATCAGCTAGTTAGAAGCACGTTTCATCTAAAAGCTTTGTTTGAATATTCCAGAGTGAATGGGAGTATATGCTGTATTGAAAATTTTCTGGTTCTAAGAAGAAAACAAAACTACCTATAAGAATGCCATATGTGTACCTATGCAACTATCTTCACGTTCAACACATGTACCCCAAACCTATAATGCAATAAAAAAAGAATGGTCTTCAATGTGTGCATTGAACTTATAGAGTTAAACTGCTGTGCGTTTACAGCAGTTTCTAAACCCTTTCTGTAAAGAAGGTAAAACGTATATTTCCAGCTAAATCTCAGCATATAAGAAATAGCAGAATGCTTGCCTCTATAACACAAAAGACACGTATCTTTCAAAGATGTGTTCAGCTCACCGATTTAGAAACACGTTTCATCTAGGAGCTGCGTTTGGATGTTCCAGAGTGAATTTGAGGACATGCTGTATTGGTAAATATCTGGTCCTTAAAAACGGAGCTGGCTAACAGAATGGTCTTCAATGTGTGCATTCAACTTACGGAGGTAAAGGGCTGTGTGTTTGCAGCAGTCTGTAAACCCTTTCTGTAAACAAGGAAAAATAAAAATTTTCAGCCAAATCCCAGCATAAAACAAATAGCAGTAAATGTGCATCTAAAACACAAAAGAAACGTATTTTTCAAACTGCTCTGCTGTGTTTGTGTTCAGCTAAGAGAGTTGAACCTGTGTTTAGATTCAGCGAGTTAGAAACACGTTTCTTCTAGGAGCTGCGTTTGGATATTCCAGAGTGAATGGGAGTATATGCTGTATTGAGAAATATCTGGTTCTAAAACAAAAAGGAGCTATCTAACAGAATGGTCTTCAATGTGTGCATTCAACTTACAGAGTTAAACTGATGTGTTTGCAGCAGTTTTAAACCCTTTCTGTAAAGAAGGTAAAACGTATATTTCCAGCTAAATCTCAGCATATAAGAAATAGCAGTAAGTTTGCGTCTAAAACACAAAACAAATGTATCTTTCAAACTGCTCTGCTGTGTGTTCAACTAAGAGAGTTGAACCTGTGTTTAGATTCAGCGAGTTAGAAACACGTTTCTTCTAGGAGCTGCGTTTGGATATTCCAGAGTGAATGGGAGTACATGCTGTATTGAGAAATATCTGGTTCTAAAACAAAAAGGAGCTATCTAACAGAATGGTCTTCAATGTGTGCATTCAACTTACAGAGTTAAACTGATGTGTGTTTGCAGCAGTTTGTAAACCCTTTCTGTAAAGAATCTAAAACGGACATTTCCAGCCAAATCCAGCATATAAGAAATAGCAGTAAGTTTGCATCTAAAACACAAAACAAATGTATCTTTCAAACTGCTCTGCTGTGTTTGTGTTCAGCTAAGAGAGTTGAACCTGTGTTTAGATTCAGCGAGTTAGAAACACGTTTCTTCTAGGAGCTGCTTTTGGATATTCCAGAGTGAATGGGAGGACATGTTGTATTGGTAAATATCTGGTTCTCAAAGAAAAACGGAGCTAGCTAACAGAATGGTCTTCAATGTGTGCATTCAACTTACAGAGGTAAACTGCTGTGTGTTTGCAGCAGTCTGTAAACCCTTTCTGTAAAGAATGCAAAAACGAATGTTTCCAGCCAAATCAGCATATAAGAAATAGCAGTAAGTTTGCATCTAAAACACAAAACACGTATCTTTCAAACTGCTCTGCTGTGTGTTGTTCAACTAAGAGTTGAACCTGTGTTTAGATTCAGCGAGTTAGAAACACGTTTCTTCTAGGAGCTGCGTTTGGATATTCCAGAGTGAATGGAAGTACATACTGTATTGTGAAATATCTGGATCTAAAAAGAAGACGGAGCTACCTAACAGAATAATCTTCAATGTGGGCATTCAGCTTACAAAGATAAACTTCTGGTTGTTTGTAGCAGTTTGTAAACCCTTTCTGTAAAGAATGCAAAAACGAATGTTTCCAGCCAAATCCCAGCATAAAACAAATAGCAGTAAGTGTGAGTGTAAAACACAAAACAAATGTATTTTCCAAACTGCTCTGCTGTAGGTGTGTTCAGCTAAGACAGTGAACTGATGTTTAGATTCAGCGAGTTAGAAACACGTTTCTTCTAGGAGCTGCGTTTGGATATTCCAGAGTGAATGGGAGTCCATGCTGTTTTGGAAAACATATGGTTTTAAAAGGAAAACAAACCTACCAAAAAGAATGGTCTTCAATGTGTGCATTCAACTTACAGAGTTAAAGTGCTGTGTGTTTGCAGCAGTTTGTAATCCCTTTCTGTAAAGAATGCAAAAACGAATGTTTCCAGCCAAATCCAGGCATTTAAGAAATAGCAGTAAGTTTGTGACTGAAACACAAAACAAAGAAATATCTCAAACTGCTCTGCTGTAGATTTATTCAGCTAGGAGAGTTGAACTGGTGTTTAGATTCAGCGAGTTGGAAACATGTTTCTTCTAAGTGCTGTGTTTGTATATTCCAGATACAATGAAAGTACTAGCTATATTGAGAAATATCTGTTTCCAAATGGAAAAAAATGATGCTACTTAACAGAATGATCTTCAATGTGTGCATTCGACTTACAAAGATAAACTTCTGGTTGTTTGTAGCAGTTTGTAAACCTTTTTTTTTTTTCAATTTTTATTGCATTATAGGTTTTGAGGTACATGTTCAGAACGTGCAAGATAGTTGCATAGGTACACACATGGCAGTGTGTTTTGCTGCCTTCCTCCCCCTCACCCACACTTGGCATTTATCCCCAGGCTATCCCTCCCAGCCCCCACTGTCCCTCCCCATTTCCCCAATAGACCCCAGTGTGTAGTAGACACCCTCCTCGTGTCCATGTGTTCTCATTTTTCTCACCCGCCTATGAGTGAGAATACGCGGTATTTCTTTTTCTGTTCTTGTGTCAGTTTGCTGAGAATGATGTTCTCCAGATTCATCCATGTCCTTACAAAGGACATAAACTCATCATTTTTAATTGCTGCATAATATTGCATGGTGTATATGTGCCACATTTTCCCAATCCAGTATATCATCGATGGGCATTTGGGTTGGTTCCAGGACATTCTATTGTAAACAGTGCTGCAATGAACATACGTGTGCATGTGTCCTTATAGTAGAATGATTTATATTCCTTTGGATATATACCTAGTAAAGGGATTGCTGGGTCAAGTGGAATTTCTATTTCTAGGTCCTTGAGGAATCACCATACTGTCTTCCACAATGGCTGAGCTAATTTACACTACCACCAACAGTGTAAGAGTGTTCCTTTTTCTCCGCATCCTCTCCAGCATCTGCTGTCTCCAGCTTTTTTAATGATCACCATTCTTACTGGCGTGAGATGGTATGTCAATATGGTTTTGATTTGCATCTCTCTAATGACCAGTGATGATGAGCAATTTTTCATGCGTTTGTTGGCCTCATGTATATCTTCTTTTGTAAAGTGTCTGTTCATATCCTTTGCCCATTTTTGAATGGGCTTGTTTGTTTTTTTTTCTGTAAATCTCTTTGAGTTTTTGTAAATTCTGGATATCAGCCCTTTGTCAGATGCGTAAACTGCAAAGATTTTTTTCCCATTCTGATGGTTGCCGATTCACTCTAGTGACTGTTTCTTTTGCTGTGCAGAAGCTGTGGAGTTTGCTTAGGTCCCATTTGTCTATTTTGGCTTTTGTTGCCAATGCTTTGGGTGTTTTGGTCATGAAGTCCTTGCCTACTCCTATGTCCTGAATGCTTTTGCCTTTGATTTACTTCTAGGGTTTTTTTGGTTTCAGGTCTTATGTTTAAGTCTTTAATCCATCTGGAGTTAATTTTCATGTAAAGTGTGAGGAAGGGGTCCAGTTTCTGCTTTCTGCACATGGTTAGCCAGTTTTCCCAACACCATTTATTAAACAGGGAATCCATTCCCCATTGCTTGTTTTTGTCTGGTTTATCAAAGATTATATGGTTGTAGATGTGTTGTGTTGCCTCCAATGCCTCTGTTCTGTTCCATTGGTCTATATCTCTGTTTTGGTACCAGTACCATGCTTTTTTGATCACTGTAGCCTTGTAGTATAGTTTGAAGTCTGGTAGTGGGATGCCTCCGGCTGTGTTCTTTTTGCTTAGAATTGACTTGGCTATGCAGGCTCTCTTTTGGTTTCATATAAAGTTCGTGGTGGTTTTTTCCAGTTCTGTGAAGAAATTCAATGGTAGCTTGATGGGGATAGCATTGATTGTGTAAATTACTTTGGGCAGTATAGCTATTTTCACGATATTGATTCTTCCAAACCACAAACATGGAATGTTTCTCCATCTGTTTGTATCCTCTCTTATTTTGTTGAGCAGTGGTTTGTAGTTTTCCTTAAAGAGGTCCCTTACATTCCTTGTGAGTTGTATTCCTAGGTATTTTATTTTCTTTGTAGCAATTGTGAATGGCAGTTCGTTCTTGATTTGGTTCTCTTTAAGTCTGTTATTGGTGTATAGGAATGCTTGTGATTTTTGAACATTGATTTTATATCCTGAGACTTTGCTGAAGTTGCTTATCAGTTTCAGGAGTTTTTGGACTGAGGTGATGTGGTCTTCTAGGTATACTATCATGTCGTCTGCAAATAGAGACAATTTGGCTTCCACATTTCCTATTTGAATACCCTTTATTTCTTTTTCTTGCCTGATTGCTTTGGCTAGAACTTCCAGTACTATGTTGAATAGGAGTGGTGAGAGAGGACATCCTTGTCTAGTGCCAGATTTCAAAGGGAATGCTTCCAGTTTTTGCCCATTAAGTATGATATTGGCTGTTGTGTAAACCTTTTTTGTAAAGAAGGTAAAAACGTATATTTCCAGCTAAATCTCAGCATATAAGGAATAGCATTAAGTTGTATCTATAACAGGAAACAAACATATCTTTCAAACTGCTCTCTAGTAGGTGTGTTTCAGCTAAGACATTTGAACTGCTGTTTAGAATCAGCGAGATAGAAACACGTTTATTCTGGGAGTGGCGTTTGGATATTCCAGAGTGAATGGGAGTACATGCTGTATTGTGAAGTATCTGGTTCTAAAATGAAAACGGAGCTACCTAACAGGAATAGTCATCAATGTGTGCATTCAGCTTACAACGTTAAACTGCTGTGAGTTTGCAGCAGTTTTTAATCCCTTTCTGTAAAGTATGTAACAACGGATATTTCCAGCCAAGTCTCAGCATATAAGAAATAGCAGTAAGTTTGCGTCTAAAACACAAAACAAACGTATCTTTCAAACTTCTGTGCTGTACATGTGTTCAGCTAAGAGAGTTGAATCGGTGTTTAGAATCAGCTAGTTAGAAGCACGTTTCATCTAAAAGCTTTGTTTGAATATTCCAGAGTGAATGGGAGTATATGCTGTATTGAAAATTTTCTGGTTCTAAGAAGAAAACAAAACTACCTATAAGAATGCCATATGTGTACCTATGCAACTATCTTGCACGTTCAACACATGTACCCCCAAACCTATAATGCAATAAAAAAAAAGAATGGTCTTCAATGTGTGCATTGAACTTATAGAGTTAAACTGCTGTGCGTTTACAGCAGTTTCTAAACCCTTTCTGTAAAGAAGGTAAAAACGGTAATTCCAGCCAAATCCCAGCCTATAAGAAATAGCAGAATGCTTGCCTCTATAACACAAAAGACACGTATCTTTCAAAGTGCTCTGCTTTAGATGTGTTCAGCAAAGAGAGTTTAACCGGTATTTAGAATCACCGATTTAGAAACACGTTTCATCTAGGAGCTGCGTTTGGATGTTCCAGAGTGAATTTGAGGACATGCTGTATTGAAAATTTTCTGGTTCTAAGAAGAAAACAAAACTACCTATAAGAATGCCATATGTGTACCTATGCAACTATCTTTCACGTTCAACACATGTACCCCCAAACCTATAATGCAATAAAAAAAAAGAATGGTCTTCAATGTGTGCATTGAACTTATAGAGTTAAACTGCTGTGCGTTTACAGCAGTTTCTAAACCCTTTCTGTAAAGAAGGTAAAACGGTAATTCCAGCCAAATCCCAGCCTATAAGAAATAGCAGAATGCTTGCCTCTATAACACAAAAGACACGTATCTTTCAAAGTGCTCTGCTTTAGATGTGTTCAGCAAAGAGAGTTTAACCGGTATTTAGAATCACCGATTTAGAAACACGTTTCATCTAGGAGCTGCGTTTGGATGTTCCAGAGTGAATTTGAGGACATGCTGTATTGGTAAATATCTGGTCCTTAAAAAAACGGAGCTGGCTAACAGAATGGTCTTCAATGTGTGCATTCAACTTACGGAGGTAAAGGGCTGTGTGTTTGCAGCAGTCTGTAAACCCTTTCTGTAAACAAGGAAAAATAAAAATTTTCAGCCAAATCCCAGCATAAAACAAATAGCAGTAAATGTGCATCTAAAACACAAAAGAAACGTATTTTTCAAACTGCTCTGCTGTGTTTGTGTTCAGCTAAGAGAGTTGAATTCGTGTTTAGATTCAGCGAGTTAGAAACACGTTTCTTCTAGGAGCTGCATTTGGATATTCCAGAGTGAATGGGAGTCCATGCTCTATTGGGAAATATATGGTTCTAAAGGAAAAACAAACCTACCAAATAGAATGGTCTTCAATGTATGTATTCAACTCACAGAGTTAAAGTGCTGTGTGTTTGCACTTTAAAAAAAAAAGCAATATGCGGTATTGCTTTTTCTGTTTTTACCCTTTCTGTAAAGAAGGTAAAAACGGATGTTTCCAGTCAAATCCCAGCATATAAGAAATAGCAGTAAGTTTGGGACTAAAACAGAAAACAAAAAGAATCTCTCAAACTGCTCTGCTGTAGGTTCATTCAGCTAGGAGACTTGAACTGGTGATTAGATTCAGCGAGTTGGAAACACGTTTCTTCTAAGTGCTGCGTTTGTATATTCCAGATACAATGGGAGTACTTGCTATAATGAGAAATATCTGTTTCTAAATAGAAAATGAAGCTACCTAACAGAATAATCTTCAATGTGGGCATTCAGCTTACAAAGATAAACTCCTGGATGTAGCAGTTTGTAAACCTTTTCTGTAAAGAAGGTAAAAACGGATATTTCCAGCTAAATCTCATCATATAAGAAATAACATTAAGTGTGCATCTATAACAGAAAACAAATGTATCTTGCAAACTGCACTCCAGTAGGTGTGTTCAGCTAAGAGATTTAAACCGGTTTTTAGAATCAGAGAGATAGAAAACACGTTTATTCTAGGAGCAACGTTTAGATATTCCAGAGTGAATGGAAGTACATACTGTATTGTGAAATATCTGGATCTAAAAAGAAGACGGAGCTACCTAACAGGAATGGTCTTCTTTTTTTTTTTTTTAATTTTTAAACCTAAGTATTCTTTTCTTTTTTTTTTTAAATTTTTATTGCATTATAGGTTTGGGGGTACATGTGCAGAACGAGCAAGATAGTTGAATAGGTACACACATGGCAGTGTGATTTGCTGCTTTCCTCCCCCTCACCCACACTTGGTATTCATCCCCAGGCTATCCCCCCCAGCCCCCCCACGCTGTCCCTCCCTCATTCACCCCAACAGTCCCCAGTGTATAGTACACCACCTGTCTCTGTCCATGTGTTCTCATTTTTCTCACCCACCTATGAGTGAATATATGCGGTATTGCTTTTTCTGTTCTTGTGTCAGTTTGCTGAGAATGATGTTCTCCAGATTCATCCATGTCCCTACAAAGGACACAAACTCATCATTTTTGATTGCTGCATAATATTCCATGGTGTATATGTGCCACATTTTCCCAGTCCAGTCTATCATCGTTGGGCATTTGGGTTGGTTCCAGGTCTTTGCTATTGTAAACAGTGCTGCAATGAACATTCGTGTGCATGTGTCCTTATAGTAGAACGATTTATAGTCCTTTGGATAGATACCCAGTAATGGGATTGCTGGGTCAAATGGAATTTCTATTTCTAGGTCCCTGAGGAATCACACTGTCTTCCACAATGGTTGAACTAATTTACACTCCCACCAACAGTGTAGAGTGTTCCTATTTCTCCACATCCTCTCCAGCATCTGCTGTCTCCAGATTTTTAATGATCGCCATTCTAACTGGCGTGAGATGGTATCTCAATGTGGTTTTGATTTGCATCTCTCTAATGACCAATGATGAGCACTTTTTCATATGTTTGTTGGCCTCATGTATGTCTTCTTTTGTAAAGTTTCTGTTCATATCCTTTGCCCATTTTGAATGGGCTTGTTTATTTTTCCTGTAAATCTGTTTGAGTTCTTTGTAAATTCTGGATATCAACCCTTTGTCAGATGTGTAAACTGCAAAGATTTTTCCCATTCTGATGGTTGCCGATTCACTCTAGTGACTGTTTCTTTTGCCGTGCAGAAGCTGTGGAGTTTGATTAGGTCCCATTTGTCTATTTTGGCTTTTGTTGCCAATGCTTTTGGTGTTTTGTTCATGAAGTCCTTGCCTACTCCTATGTCCTGAATGGTTTTGCCTAGATTTTCTTCTAGGGTTTTTATGGTGTCAGGTCTTACGTTTAAGTCTTTAATCCATCTGGAGTTAATTTTAGTGTAAGGTGTCAGGAAGGGGTCCAGTTTCTGCTTTCTGCACATGGCTAGCCAGTTTTCCCAACACCATTTATTAAATAGGAATCCTTTCCCCATTGCCTGTTTTGTCTGGTTTATCAAAGATAATATGGTTGTAGATGTGTTGTGTTGCCTCCGATGCCTCTGTTCTGTTCCATTGGTCTATATCTCTGTTTTGGTACCAGTACCATGCTGTTTTGATTACTGTAGCCTTGTAGTATAGTTTGAAGTCTGGTAGCGTGATGCCTCCCTGTGTTCTTTTGCTTAGAATTGACTTGGCTATGCGGGCTCTTTTTGGTTCCATATGAAATTCATGGTGGTTTTCCAGTTCTGTGAAGAAATTCAATGGTAGTTTGATGGGGATAGCATTGATTGTGTAAATTACTTTGGGCAGTATAGCCATTTTCACGATATTGATTCTTCCTAACCACGAACATGGAATGTTTCTCCATCTGTTTGTGTCCTCTCTTATTTCGTTGAGCAGTTGTTTGTAGTTTTCCTTAAAGAGGTCCTTACATTCCTAGTGAGTTGTATTCCTAGGTATTTTATTTTCTTTGTAGCAATTGTGAATGGCAGTTCGTTCTTGATTTGGTTCTCTTTAAGTCTGTTATTGGTGTATAGGAATGCTTGTGATTTTGAACATTGATTTTATATCCTGAGACTTTGCTGAAGTTGCTTATCAGTTGCAGGAGCTTTTGGGCTGAGGTGATGGGGTCTTCTAGGTATACTATCATGTCGTCTGCAAATAGAGACAATTTGGCTTCCACCTTTCCTATTTGAATACCCTTTATTTCTTTTCTTGCCTGATTGCTCTGGCTAGAACTTCCAGTACTATGTTGAATAGAAGTGGTGAGAGAGGGCATCCTTGTCTAGTGCCCGGATTTCAAAGGAATGCTTCCAGTTTTGCCCATTAAGTATGATATTGGCTGTTGGTTTGTCATAAATAGCTTTTATTACTTTGAGATATGTTCCATCAATACCAAGTTTATTGAGGGTTTTAGCATAAAGGGCTGTTGAATTTTGTCAAATGCCTTCTCTGCATCAATTGAGATAATCATGTGATTTTGTTTTGCTTCTGTTTATGTGGTGAATTACATTTATAGACTTGCGTATGTTGAACCAGCCTTGCATCCCAGGATGAATCCTACTTGATCATGATGGATAAGTTTTTAATGTGCTGTTGCAATCGGTTTGCCAGTATTTTATTGAAGATTTTGCATCTATGTTCATCATGGATATTGGCCTGAAGTTTTCTTTTCTTGTTGAGTCTCTGCCAGGTTTTGGTATCAGGATGATGTTGGTCTCATAAAATGATTTGGGAAGGGTTCCCTCTTTTGGATTATTTGGAATAGTTTCAGAAGGAATGGTACCAGATCCTCTTTGTGTGTCTGGTAGAATTCAGCTGTGAACCCATCTGGACCTGGGCTTTTTGTGTGGTAGGCTCTTAATTGCTGCCTCAACTTCAGACCTTGTTATTGGTCTATTCATAGTTTGGCTTCCTCCTGGTTTAGGCTTGGGAGGACACAGGCGTCCAGGAATTTATCCATTTCTTCCTGATTTACTAGTTTATGTGCATAGAGTTGTTTGTAGTATTCTCTGATGATGGTTTGAATTTCTGTGGAATCTGTGGTGATTTCCCTTTATCGTTTTTATTGCATCTATTTGGTTGTTCTCTCTCTTTTTTATCAGTCTGGCTAGTGGTCTGTCTATTTTGTTGATCTTTTGAAAAACCAGCTCTTAGATTTATTGATTTTTGAAGGGTTTTCTTGTCTCTATCTCCTTCAGTTCTGCTCTGATCTTAGTTATTTCTTGTCTTCGGCTAGGTTTTGAGCTTTTTGATCTTGCTCCTCTAGCTCTTTCAATTTTGACGATAGGGTGTCAATTTTGGATCTCTCCACTCTTCTCATGTGGGCACTTATTGCTATATATTTTCCTCTACAGACTGCTTTAAATGTGTCCCAGAGATTCTGGTACGTTGTGTCTTCATTCTCGTTGGTTTCAAAGAACTTCTTTATTTCTGCCTTCATTTCATTGTTTATCAATCAACATTCAAAGCCAGTTGTTCAGTTTCCATGAAGCTGTGCGGTTCTGAGTTATTTTCTGAATTCTGAGTTCCAACTTGATTGCACTATGGTCTGAGAGACTGTTTGTTATGATTTCCGTTGTTTTGCATTTGCTGAGGTGCTTTACTTCCAATTATGTGGTCAATTTTGGAGTAGGTGTGATGTGGTGCTGAGAAGAATGTATATTCTGTGGATTTGGGGTGGAGAGTTCTGTAAATGTCTATCAGGTTTGCTTGTTCCAGGTCTGAGTTCAAGTCCTGGATATCCTTGTTAATTTTCTGTCTGGTTGATCTGTCTGCTATTGACAGTGGAGTGTTAAAGTCTCCCACTATTATTGTGTGGGAGTCTAAGTCTCTTTGTAAGTCATTAAGAACTTGCCTTATATATCTGGGTGCTCCTACATTGGGTCCATATATATTTAGAATCGTTATCTCTTCTTGTTGTATCGATCCTTTTACCATTATGTAATGACCTTCTTTGTCCCTTTTGATCTTTGTTACTTTAAAGTCTATTTTATCAGAGATGAAATTGCAACTCCTGCTTTTTGCTCTCCATTTGCTTGGTAAATCTTCCTCCATCCCTTTATTTTGAGCCTTTGTGTATCTTTGCATGTGAGGTGGGTTTCCTGGATACAGCACACCGATGGGTTTTGGTTTTTATCCAATTTGCCAGTCTGTGTCTTTTGATTGGTGCATTTAGCCCATTTACATTCAGGGTTAATATTGTTATGTGTGAATTTGATACTGCCATTTTGATGCTAGCTGGCTGTTTTGCCCGTTGGTTCATGTACATTCTTCATTTTGTTGATGGTCTTTAGCATTTGGTATGCTTTTAGGATGGCTGGAACTGGTTGTTTCTTTCTATGTGTAGTGCCTCTTTCAGGAGCTCTTGTAAAGCAGGCCTAGTGGTGACAAAATCTCTGAGTACTTGCTTGTTCGTGAAGGATTTTATTTTTCCTTCACTTATGAAGCTCAGTTTGGCTGGATATGAAATTCTGGGTTGAAAGCTCTTTTCTTTAAGGATGTTGAATATTGGCCCCACTCTCTTCTGGCTTGTAGAGTCTCTGCCGAGAGATCTGCTGTGAGTCTGATGGGCTTCCCTTTGTGGGTGACCTGACCTTTCTCTCTGGCTGCCCTTAGTATTTTCTCCTTCGTTTCAACCCTAGTGAATCTGGATTATGTGCCTTGGGGTTGCTCTTCTTGCAGAGTATCTTTGTGGTGTTCTCTGTATTTCCTGGAGTTGAGTATTGACCTGTCTTGCTAGGTTGGGGAAATTTTCCTGGATAATATCCTGAAGAGTGTTTTCCAGCTTGGATTCATTCTCTTCATCACATTCTGGTACACCTATCAAAGCGTAGGTTGGGTCTCTTCACATAGTCCCACATTTCTTGGAGATTTTGTTCATTCCTTTTTGCACTTTTTCTTTAATCTTGGTTTCTCGTTTTATTTCATTGAGTTGATCTTCAACTTCTGATATTCTTTCTTCTGCTTGGTCAATTCGGCTGTTGAAACTTGTGCATGCTTGTGAAGTTCTCGTGTTGTGTTTTCAGCTCCTTCAATTCATTCATATTCCTCTCTAAGTTGTCCATTCTCGTTATCAATTCCTCGAATCTTTTTCAAATCTTTTTCTAGGTTCTTAGTTTCTTTGCACTGGTTTAGAACATGTTCCTTTAGCTCACTGAAGTTTCTCATTATCCACTTTCTGAAGTCTGATTCCGTCATTTCGTCACATTCATTCTCCGTCCAGCTTTGTTCCCTTGCTGGTGAGGAGTTTTGGTCCTTTTTGGAGGTGAGGTGTTTTGGTTTTGGGTGTTTTCCTCCTTTTGCGCTGGTTTCTTCCCATCTTTATGGATTTATCCGCCTGTCGTCTTAGTATTGGCTGATTTTTCAATTGGGTCTCTGTGTGGACACTGAGATTGTTGATGATGAAGTATTTCTGTTACTTAGTTTTCCTCTAATGATCTATCCTCTCTGCTGTATGAGTGCTGAGGTCCTCCAGGCCCTGCTTGTCTGGGGTATACCTGCAGCAGCTGCAGAACAATGAGGATGATACCAGTTTCTTCTTCTGCTGCCCTTGTTCCAGAATGATGCCAGCCAAATGTCAGTCTGATTAGTCCTTTTCTGGGGTGACTCCTTGGATATACAGGGGTCAGGGGCTGCTTGAGGAGACAGTCTGTGCTTTATAGGAGCTCCAGTGCTGAGCTGTGAGCTCCGTTGTTCATTCAGGGTTGTTGGGAGGTTGTTTATGTCTGCTGCAATAGAACTCATAAAACACCACTCTTTTTCACCCTTAGATGCTCTGTCTCAGGAGTTGGGGCTTTCTTTATGAGTATCTGTTGCACTGTCCTGCCCCACTAGATGGCAGTCTATTCACTATTTGCCTGCCGGGCTCTGACCTGCTAGGCGCGGGTGCTGTTGCTGCTGGGCTCCCTTCTGCTGTGGAGCAGAGTCTCTCTGTTATGGCAGGTTGCCTCGGCAACGGCAGGCAGTCCTGGGCGGTACTTAAGTGGGGTGCACTTCGTCATCAATGGTGGACGCCCCTCCTGACCGGGCTGCACCGTCCTAGATGCCGGCAACAAAACTCTCAGCCCCAGCGCCTCCAGTCGCCGCCCTGCTTGTCCCGTGAGCGTGGGACCCGCCGAGCCCAATCACCCAGCTCCCTGCCTCAGAGTCCGTCCTCTCTCTCTCTCTTCCTCTCCCCAAGCTGAAAGGTCGACTCTCTCACTGGCGCCCCAGGAGCCTGCCGATAGGGCACTGGGATCGTCGATCTCCCATGCCGCTGCCCACTACCCGGCTCAGATCACGCTTCCCAGGAAACTCCTGGTCTGGCTCATTGTCCAAGTCCCGTTCAATCAGATGGACATGCCAATCTGCCCTTCAAATCTCAGATTGCCGGTTTAACAGGGCACCCAGACCAGTGAGTTCACGCTGTCCGCTGCGGTGCCGCCCGTGCGGCGCCCGAAGAGGCAGCGGAGCCGGCTGCATTAAGCCGGCTGCTAGCGTTTCGTGTCTCTCCACACCTGGGACTTTCAACGCTCTGTGGGCATAAAAGGAACATCCGAGGATGCGGCTAGGACTCACCCTCTGCGCCTTCACCGAGAGCTGCAATCCTGAGTCACCTCTCTGACGCCATCTTGCCTCCCTTCCAGGAATGGTCTTCAATGTGTGCATTTGCCTTACAAAGTTAAACTTTTGTGTGTTTGCATCAGTTTTTAAACACTTTTTGTAAAGTATGTAACAACAGATATTTCCAGCCAAATCTCAGCATATAAGAAATAGCAGTAAGTTTGCATCTAAAACACAAAGCAAACGTATCTTTCAAACTGTTTGGCTGTACCTGTGTTCAGCTAAGGGAGTTGAACCTGTGTTTAGAATCAGCGAGTTAGAAACACGTTTCATCTAAAAGCTGCGTTTGGATATTCCAGAGTGAATGGGAGTCCATGCTGTATTCGGAAATATCTGGTTCTAAGAGGAAAAGAAACCTACCTGAAAGATTGGGCTTCAATGTGTGCATTGAACTTACAGAGTAAAACTGATGTGCGTTTACAGCAGTTTCTAAACTCTTTCTGTAAAAAATGTAAAAAAAAATTTCTGCCAAATCCCATCATATTAGAAATAGCGGTAAGTGTGTGTCTGAAAAACAAACAAACGTATCTTTCAAACTGGTTTGCTGTAAATGCGTTCAGCTAAGATAGTTGAACAGTGTTTAGATTCAGGGAGCTGGAGAAAAGTTTCCTCTAGGGGCTGAGTTTGTATATTTCAGACTGAATGAAAGTAAACGCTGTATTGGGAAATATCTGGTTCTAAAAGGGGAACAATGCTAGCTAACAGAATGGTCTTCAATGTGTGCCTTCAACTTACAGAGGTAAACTCCTGTGTGGTTGCAGCAGTTTGTAAAAAATTCTGTAAAGAATGTAAAAACGGATATTTTCAGCTGAATCCCAGCATATAAGAAATAGCAGTAAGTGTGCATCTAAAACAGAACAAACGTATCTTTCGAACTGCGCTGCAGTTTCTGCATTCAGCTTAGAGAGTTGAACTGGTGTTTAGATTCAGTGAGTTAGAAGCACGTTTCTTCTAGGAGCTTTGTTTTGATATTCCAGAGTGAATGGGAGTACATGCTGTATTTGGAAATATCTGGCTCTAAAATAAAACGGAGTTACCTAACCGAATGGTCTTCAGTGTGTGCATTCAACTTACAGAGTTAAATGGCTGTTTGTTTGCAGCAGTTTGTAAACCCTTTCTGTAGAAAAGGTGAAAATGAATATATCCAGTTCAATCCCAGCATATAAGAAATAGCAATGTTTGCATCTAAAACACACAAAAAACGGGTCTTTCAAACTTCTCTGATGAAGGTGGGTTCAGTTAAGAGAGTTGAACCGGTGTTTAAATTTAGCGAGTTTGAATTACGTTTCCTCTTGGAGCTCAGTTTGGATTTTCCACAGTGAATGGGAATACATGCTGTATTGGAAAATATTTGGTTATAAATGGAAAACAAAGCTACCCAACAGAATGGACCTCAATGTGTGCATTCATTAAACTTAAAGAAGTAAACTGCTGTGTGTTTGCAAACCATTTCTGTAAATAAGGTAAAAACCGATAATCCTAGCCAAATCCCAGCACATGAGAAATAGCAGTAAGTTTACATCTAAAACACAAAACAAACGTATCTTTCAAACTGCTCTGCTGTCGGTGTGTTCAGCTAAGAGAGTTGAACCGGTGTTTAGATTCAGCGAGTTAGAAACACGTTTCTTCTTGGAGCTTTATTTGGAGATACCAGAGTGAATGGGAATCCATGCTGTATTGAGAAATATCTGGCTCTAAACAAAGAACAGAGGTACCTAACAGAATGGTCTTCGATTTATGCCTTTAATTTACAAAGTTAAACTGCTCTGTGTTTGCATCAGTTTGTAAACCTTTTCTGTTAAGGAGGGAAAAATAGATGTTTTCATCCAAAGCCCAGCATAAAAGAAAAGGCAGTAAGTGTGCATCAAAAACACAAAACAAATGTATCTTTAAAACTGCTCTGCTATAGGTGCGTTCAGGTAAGAGAGTTAAACATTTGTTTAGATTCAGTGAACTGGAAAGAAATTTATTCTGGGAGCTGAGTTTGGATATTCCAGAGTGAATGGAAGTACATGTATTGGGAAATATTTGGTTCTAAAAGAAAAACAGAGCTACCTAACAGAATGGTCTTTATGTGTGCATTCAACTTACAGAGCTATTCCGTAGTATGTTTGCAGCTGTTTGTAAACCCTTTCTGTAAAGAACGTAAAAACGGATGTTTCCATCCAAATCCCAGCATATAAGAAATAGCAGTAAGTGTGCATCAAAAACAAAAAAGAAATGTATCTTTCAAACTGTCCTGCTGTAGGTGCGTTCAGGTAAGAAAGTTGAACCGGTGTTTAGATTCAGCGAGTTAGAAACACGTTTCTACTAGGAGCTGTGTTTCCATATTCCAGAGTGAATAAGAGTACGTGCTGTATTGAGAAATATCGATTTTTTATAAAAAAAAAATAAAGAAAGAAACGGAGCTACTTATCAGAATGGTCTTCAATGTGTGCATTCAACATACACAGATAAACTGCTGTGTGTTTGCAGCAGTTTGTAAACCCTTTCTGTAAAAAGGTAAAAATGGATAATTTCAGCCAAATCCCAGCACATAAGAAATAGCAGTAAGTTTGCGTTCAAAACACACAAAAGACGTATCTTTCAAAATGGTCTGATGTAGGTGCGTTCAGCAAATATACTTGAACGGGTGTTTAGATTCAGCAAGTTAGAAACCCGTTTTCCCTAGGAGCTGCGTTTGTATACTGTAGAATGAATGGGAGTACATGCTGTATTGGAAAATATCTGGTTCTAAAAAGAATACTCATTCAGGCTTTGATTTTGTGGCCATATAAAATAGACTAGTGTCTATTCCACACGTGTGCATTATTCACTGAGGCTTTAAATAAGTGGCTATATAAAGGAGACTCCCAATTCTTTCCTAAGTGTGTATTACTCAGTGAGGCTCTCCTTGTGTGATAATATGAAACACAATGCTGTCTATCCCAAAAATTTGTATTATTCAGTGAATCTCTCTGAATGAGTGGCTATATAAAATAGCGTGCTGAGTACTGTACATGTGTGCATTATTCACTGAGGCTTTGAGTCAGTGGCCATATGAAATAAAAATCCTGATTATTCCACAGGTGTGTATTATTCACTAAAGCTCTGAAGGAGTGGCTGTGTGATACACTCCAGGATAATCCACAGGTGTGCATTGTTCACTGAGGCTCTGAATGAGTGTTCATATGACATAGCCTCCAGATTACTGACCAGATGTGCATTACTCAATGAGGCTCATAAACAATGGCCATATGAAATAGAATCCTGACTATTTTTTAGGTGTGCATCACTCAGTAATCCTCTAATTGAGTGGCCATATGTCATAGACTGTAACTAGTTCACAATTGTGTATCATTCACTGAGCTTCTGAATAAGTTGACAGATGAAATGGACTCCTGACTATTCTTCAAAAGTGTATTACTAAGAGTATAGACGAGTGGCTACATAAAATAGCCCCTTGACTGTTCCTCGTGTGTGTATTCTCCACTAAGGCACTGAATGAACCATCAGGTCACATAGACTACAGACTATTTCTCAGGTGTGCATTATTCACTGAGGCTCTGAATGAGTGGCTATATAAAATAGCGTGCTGAGTACTGTACATGTGTGCATTATTCACTGAGGCTCTGAATGAGGCCATGTAAATACACTCTGACATGTCCATAGATGTGTATTATTCACTGAGGCTCTGAATGAGTGGCTATATAAAATAGCGTGCTGAGTACTGTACATGTGTGCATTATTCACTGAGGCTTTGAGTCAGTGGCCATATGAAATAGAATCCTGACTTTCCCCAGCAGGTGTTCATTATATGTCTCTAAAATGAGAGGCCATATGATAGTGTCCATAGTATGACAGCATGCCCTAGTCCTGAAGCTCTGATGTTTACATATAAATAGCCTCTGACTTCAATAAATGTATTATTTAATGACTTTGAGTTACTGATTAGATTAATAGATTCCTTACTATTTCTAATGTGTAGTATTGACCACACAGGATTAAGTGGGCATATGGAAGAGAACTCCTGCTTTTCCAAAGTTGTGCAGTATACTCACACAGGCTTTGATTTTGCCATATGAGAACAGACCAGTGTATGTTCCAAGAACAGGTGTCTATTATTCACTGAGGCTCTAAATGAGCTATAAAGTAGACTTTAGCTTTGGTGTGTATTAAATGAGACTTCAAAGTGGGCATATAAAAGAGACTCCTTCATTGCCCTGGTGTGCATTACTTACAGAGACTTTGAATGTAGCCATTTGAAGGAGATTCCAGACTATTGTCAGGTGTATTATTCACTGAGGCCCTGAGCAGAGGCCATAGAAAAGATTCCTGACTATTTAGATTGCATATTATTCAATGAAACTTTGAAAGAGTGGCCGAGGAGGCAAGATGGCTTCATAGAGGTGACTCAGGATTGCAGCTCTCGTGAAGGCGCAGAGGGTGAGTCCTAGCCGCATTCTCGGATGGACCTTTTATGCCCACAGAGCGTTGAAAGTCCCAGGTGTGGAGAGACACTGACGCCAGTGCAGCCTTAACGCAGCCGGGCTCCCGCCGCTCTTGGCCGGCACCACAGCAGCGACCGCACAGAACTCACTGGTCTGGGTGCCCTGTTAAACCGGCAATCTGAGATTTGGAAGGGCAGATTGGCATGTCCATCTGATTGAACGGGACTTGGACAATGAGCCAGACCAGGAGTTTCCTGGGAAGCGTGATCTGAGCCGGTAGTGGGCAGTGGCACGGGAGATCGCACGGATCCCAGTGCCTCATCGGCAGGCTCCTGGGGCGCCAGTGAGAGAGTCGACCTTTCAGCTTGGGGAGAGGAAGAGAGAGAGAGAGGACGGACTCTGAGGCAGGAGCTGGGTGATCGGCTCGGCAGGTCCCACCCTCACGGGACAAGCAGGGCGGCGACTGGAGGCGCTTGGGGCTGAGAGTTTTGTTGCCGGCATCTAGGACGGTGCAGCCTGGTCAGGGAGGGCGCCCACCATTGCTGACAAGTGCACCCCCACTTAAGTACCGCCCAGGACTGATGCACAGCCTGCCGCTTGCCGAGGCAACCTGCCATAACAGAGAGATTCTGCCAGGCAGCAAGCAGAAGGAGCCCAGCAGCAACAGCGCTAGCAGGTCAGAGCCCGCAGGCAAATAGTGAATAGACTGCCACCTAGTGGGCAGGACAGTGCAACAGATACTCATAAAAGCCCCAACTCCCTGAGACAGAGCATCTAAGGTGAAAAAAGAGTGGTGTTTATGAGTTCTATTGCAGCAGACATAAACAACCTCCCAACAACCCTGAATGAACAACGGAGCTCACAGCTCAGCACTGAGCTCCTATAAAGCACAGACTGTCTCCTCAAGCAGCTCCTGACCCCTGTATATCCAAGGAGTCACCCCAGAAAAGGACTAATCAGACTGACATTTGGCTGGCATCATTCTGGAACAAGGGCAGCAGAAGAAGAAACTGGTATCATCCCTCATTGTTCTGCAGCTGCTGCAGGTATACCCCAGACAAGCAGGGCCTGGAGTGGACCTCAGCACTCATACAGCAGAGAGGATAGATCATTAGAGGAAAACTAAGAAACAGAAATACATCATCAACAATCTCAGTGTCCACACAGAGACCCAATTGAAAAATCAGCCAATACTAAGACGACAGGTGGATAAATCCATAAAGATGGGAAGAAACCAGCGCAAAAGGAGGAAAACACCGAAACCAAAACACCTCACCTCCAAAGGACCAAAACTCCTCACCAGCAAGGAACAAAGCTGGACGGAGAATGAATGTGACGAAATGACAGAATCAGACTTCAGAAAGTGGATAATGAGAAACTTCAGTGAGCTAAAGGAACATGTTCTAAACCAGTGCAAAGAAACTAAGAACCTTGAAAAAAGATTTGAAAAAGATTCGAGGAATTGATAACAAGAATGGACAACTTAGAGAGGAATATGAATGAATTGAAGGAGCTGAAAAACACAACACGAGAACTTCGAAGCATGCACAAGTTTCAACAGCCGAATTGACCAAGCAGAAGAAAGAATATCAGAAGTTGAAGATCAACTCAATGAAATAAAACGAGAAACCAAGATTAAAGAAAAAGCACAAAAAGGAATGAACAAAATCTCCAAGAAATGTGGGACTATGTGAAGAGACCCAACCTACGTTTGATAGGTGTACCAGAATGTGATGAAGAGAATGAATCCAAGCTGGAAAACACTCTTCAGGATATTATCCAGGAAAATTTCCCCAACCTAGCAAGACAGGTCAATACTCAACTCCAGGAAATACAGAGAACACCACAAAGATACTCTGCAAGAAGAGCAACCCCAAGGCACATAATCGTCAGATTCACCAGGGTTGAAACGAAGGAGAAAATACTAAGGGCAGCCAGAGAGAAAGGTCGGTCACCCACAAAGGAAGCCCATCAGACTCACAGCAGATCTCTCGGCAGAGACTCTACAAGCCAGAAGAGAGTGGGGGCCAATATTCAACATCCTTAAAGAAAGAGCTTTCAACCCAGAATTTCATATCCAGCCAAACTGAGCTTCATAAGTGAAGGAAAAATAAAATCCTTCACGAACAAGCAAGTACTCAGAGATTTTGTCACCACTAGGCCTGCTTTACAAGAGCTCCTGAAAGAGGCACTACACATAGAAAGAAACAACCAGTTCCAGCCATCCTAAAAGCATACCAAATGCTAAAGACCATCAACAAAATGAAGAATGTACATGAACCAACGGGCAAAACAGCCAGCTAGCATCAAAATGGCAGTATCAAATTCACACATAACAATATTAACCCTGAATGTAAATGGGCTAAATGCACCAATCAAAAGACACAGACTGGCAAATTGATAAAACCAAAACCCATCGGTGTGCTGTATCCAGGAAACCCACCTCACATGCAAAGATACACAAAGGCTCAAAATAAAGGATGGAGGAAGATTTACCAAGCAAATGGAGAGCAAAAAGCAGGAGTTGCAATTCTCATCTCTGATAAAATAGACTTTAAAGTAACAAAGATCAAAAGAGACAAAGAAGGTCATTACATAATGGTAAAAGGATCGATACAACAAGAAGAGATAACGATTCTAAATATATATGGACCCAATGTAGGAGCACCCAGATATATAAGGCAAGTTCTTAATGACTTACAAAGGACTTAGACTCCCACACAATAATAGTGGGAGACTTTAACACTCCACTGTCAATAGCAGACAGATCAACCAGACAGAAAATTAACAAGGATATCCAGGACTTGAACTCAGACCTGGAACAAGCAAACCTGATAGACATTTACAGAACTCTCCACCCCAAATCCACAGAATATACATTCTTCTCAGCACCACATCACACCTACTCCAAAATTGACCACATAATTGGAAGTAAAGCACCTCAGCAAATGCAAAACAACGAAATCATAACAAACAGTCTCTCAGACCATAGTGCAATCAAGTTGGAACTCAGAATTCAGAAAATAACTCAGAACCGCACAGCTCATGGAAACTGAACAACTGGCTCTTGAATGTTGATTGATAAACAATGAAATGAAGGCAGAAATAAAGAAGTTCTTTGAAACCAACGAGAATGAAGACACAACGTACCAGAATCTCTGGGACACATTTAAAGCAGTCTGTAGAGGAAAATATATAGCAATAAGTGCCCACATGAGAAGAGTGGAGAGATCCAAAATTGACACCCTATCGTCAAAATTGAAAGAGCTAGAGGAGCAAGATCAAAAAGCTCAAAACCTAGCTGAAGACAAGAAATAACTAAGATCAGAGCAGAACTGAAGGAGATAGAGACAAGAAAACCCTTCAAAAATCAATAAATCTAAGAGCTGGTTTTTCGAAAAGATCAACAAAATAGACAGACCACTAGCCAGACTGATAAAAAGAAGAGAGAGAACAACCAAATAGATGCAATAAAACGATAAAGGGGAAATCACCACAGATTCCACAGAAATTCAAACCATCATCAGAGAATACTACAAACAACTCTATGCACATAAACTAGTAAATCAGGAAGAAATGGATAAATTCCTGACGCCTGTGTCCTCCCAAGCCTAAACCAGGAGGAAGCCAAAACTATGAATAGACCAATAACAAGGTCTGAAGTTGAGGCAGCAATTAAGAGCCTACCACACAAAAAGCCCAGGTCCAGATGGGTTCACAGCTGAATTCTACCAGACACACAAAGAGGATCTGGTACCATTCCTTCTGAAACTATTCCAAATAATCCAAAAGAGGGAACCCTTCCCAAATCATTTTATGAGACCAACATCATCCTGATACCAAAACCTGGCAGAGACTCAACAAGAAAAGAAAACTTTCAGGCCAATATCCATGATGAACATAGATGCAAAATCTTCAATAAAATACTGGCAAACCGATTGCAACAGCACATTAAAAACTTATCCATCATGATCAAGTAGGATTCATCCCGGGATGCAAGGCTGGTTCAACATACGCAAGTCTATAAATGTAATTCACCACATAAACAGAAGCAAAACAAAACCACATGATTATCTCAATTGATGCAGAGAAGGCATTTGACAAAATTCAACAGCCCTTTATGCTAAAACCCTCAATAAACTTGGTATTGATGGAACATATCTCAAAGTAATAAAAGCTATTTATGACAAACCAACAGCCAATATCATACTTAATGGGCAAAACTGAAGCATTCCTTTGAAATCCGGCACTAGACAAGGATGCCCTCTCACCACTTCTATTCAACATAGTACTGGAAGTTCTAGCCAGAGCAATCAGGCAAGAAAAAGAAATAAAGGGTATTCAAATAGGAAAGGTGGAAGCCAAATTGTCTCTATTTGCAGACGACATGATAGTATACCTAGAAGACCCCATCACCTCAGCCCAAAAGCTCCTGCAACTGATAAGCAACTTCAGCAAAGTCTCAGGATATAAAATCAATGTTCAAAAATCACAAGCATTCCTATACACCAATAACAGACTTAAAGAGAACCAAATCAAGAACGAACTGCCATTCACAATTGCTACAAAGAAAATAAAATACCTAGGAATACAACTCACTAGGAATGTAAGGGACCTCTTTAAGGAAAACTACAAACAACTGCTCAACGAAATAAGAGAGGACACAAACAGATGGAGAAACATTTCATGTTCGTGGTTAGGAAGAATCAATATCGTGAAAATGGTTATACTGCCCAAAGTAATTTACACAATCAATGCTATCCCCATCAAACTACCATTGAATTTCTTCACAGAACTGGAAAACCACCATGAATTTCATATGGAACCAAAAAGAGCCCGCATAGCCAAGTCAATTCTAAGCAAAAGAACACAGCGGGAGGCATCACGCTACCAGACTTCAAACTATACTACAAGGCTACAGTAATCAAAACAGCATGGTACTGGTACCAAAACAGAGATATAGACCAATGGAACAGAACAGAGGCATCGGAGGCAACACAACACATCTACAACCATATTATCTTTGATAAACCAGACAAAAACAGGCAATGGGGAAAGGATTCCTATTTAATAAATGGTGTTGGGTAAACTGACTAGCCATGTGCAGAAAGCAGAAACTGGACCCCTTCCTGACACCTTACACTAAAATTAACTCCAGATGGATTAAAGACTTAAAGATAAGACCTGACACCATAAAAACCCTAGAAGAAAATCTAGGCAAAACCATTCAGGACATAGGAGTAGGCAAGGACTTCATGAACAAAACACCAAAAGCATTGGCAACAAAAGCCAAAATAGACAAATGGGACCTAATCAAACTCCACAGCTTCTGCACGGCAAAAGAAACAGTCACTAGAGTGAATCGGCAACCATCAGAATGGGAAAAAATCTTTGCAGTTTACACATCTGACAAAGGGCTGATATCCAGAATTTACAAAGAACTCAAACAGATTTACAGGAAAAAACAAACAAGCCCATTCAAAATGGGCAAAGGATATGAACAGAAACTTTACAAAAGAAGACATACATGAGGCCAACAAACATATGAAAAAGTGCTCATCGTCATTGGTCATTAGAGATGCAAATCAAAACCACATTGAGATACCATCTCACACCAGTTAGAATGGCGATCATTAAAAATCTGGAGACAGCAGATGCTGGAGAGGATGTGGAGAAATAGGAACACTCTTACACTGTTGGTGGGAGTGTAAATTAGTTCAACCATTGTGGAAGACAGTGTGGCGATTCCTCAGGGACCTAGAAATAGAAATTCCATTTGACCCAGCAATCCCATTACTGGGTATCTATCAAGGACTATAAATCGTTCTACTATAAGGACACATGCACACGAATGTTCATTGCAGCACTGTTTACAATAGCAAAGACCTGGAACCAACCCAAATGCCCAACGATGATAGACTGGACTGGGAAAATGTGGCACATATACACCATGGAATATTATGCAGCAATCAAAATGATGAGTTTGTGTCCTTTTTAGGACATGGATGAATCTGGAGAACATCATTCTCAGCAAACTGACACAAGAACAGAAAAGAAATACCGCATATACTCACTCATAGGTGGGTGAGAAAATGAGAACACATGGACACAGAGAGGCGGTCTACTATACACTGGGGACTGTTGGGGAATGGGGAGGGACAGCAGGGGGGCTGGGGGATAGCCTGGGGATGAATACCAAGTTTGGGTGAAGGGGAAGCAGCAAAGCACACTGCCATGTGTGTACCTATGCAACTATCTTGCTCGTTCTGCACATGTACCCCAAACCTATAATGCAATAAAATTGGAAAAATGGCCATTGAAATAGACCCATATTCTCCAGGTGTGCATTATTCAGTGAGTCTCTGAATAAGTGGCTATATGAAATAGACTAGTGATTATTCCACAGGTGTGCATTATTCACTGAGGTTCTGAATGAGTGGCCATATAAAATAGACTCTGACTATTCCCCAGGTGTGTATTATTCACTGAGGCTCTGAATATGTGGCTATATGAAATAGAATCCTGACTATTCCCCAGGTGTGTATTATTCACTGAAGCTCTGAATGAGAGGCCATATGAAATAGACTCCTGACTATTGCCCCATTGTGCATTATTCAGTGAGGCTCTGAATGAGTGGCCATATGGCATGGACTCTGACTATTCCCCAGGTGTGTATCATTCAGTGAGTTTCTGAATGAGTGGCCATATAAAATAGACTCTGACTATATCTTGACTATTTCTCAGCTGTGAATTTTCCACTGAGGCACTGGGTGAATGGTCATATCAAATAGACTCCAGACTATTCCCCAGGTGTGCATTATTCAGTGAGTCTCTGAATAAGTGGCTATATGAAATAGAATCCTGAGTATTCCAGGTATATGATTCTTCACTGAGGTTCTGAATGAGTGGCCATGAAATACACTCCTGACTTTTCCATAGGTCTGTATTATTCAGTGAGGCTCTGAATGAGTGGCCATATGAAATAGACTCCTGACTATTCCCCAGGTGTGTATTATTCACTGAGGCTCTGAATGAGTGGCTATATGAAATAGAATCCTGACTTTCCCAAGGTGTATGTTATTCAGTGAGGCTCTGAATATGTGGCTATATGAAATAGAATCCTGACTATTCCACAGGTGTGCATTATTCAGTGAGGCTCTGAATGAGTGGCCATATGAAATAGACTCCTGACTATTCCCAGGTATGCATTATTCACTGAGGCTCTGAAACTTTGGCCATATAAAATAGACTCTGACTATTCCCCAGGTGTGTATTATTTAATGAGGCTTTGAGTTAGTGACCATATGAAATAGACTTCTGACTATTCCCCAGGTGTGTATTATTGACTCAGACTCTGAATATGGGCATATGGAATAGACTACTGACTATTCCAAAGTTGTGCATTACTCACTCAGGCTTTGATTTTGTGGCCATATAAAATAGACTAGTGTCTATTCCACACGTGTGCATTATTCACTGAGGCTGTAAATGAGTGGCTATATGAAATAGACTCCTGACTATTCCCCAGGTGTGTATTATTCAGTGAATCTCTGAATGAGTGGCCATATGAAATAGACTCCTGACTATTCCACAGGTGTGTATTATTCAGTGAATGAGTGGCTATATGAAATAGACTGCTGAGTACTGTACATTTGTGCATTATTCAGTGAGGCTATGAGTCAGTGGCCATATGAAATAGAATCCTGACTATTCCACAGGTGTGTATTATTCACTGAGGCTCTGAATGAGTGGCCATGTGAAATACACTCCTGACTTTTCCATAGGTCTGTATTATTCAGTGAGGCTCTGAATGAGTGGCCATATGGCATGGACTCTGACTATTCCCAGGTGTGCATTATTCAATGAGGCTCTGAATGAGTGGCCATATGAAATAGAATCCTGACTATTCCACAGGTGTGCATTATTCAGTGAATCTCTGAATGAGTGGCCATATGGCATGGACTCTGACTATTCCACAGGTGTGTATCATTCACTGAGTTTCTGAATGAGTGGCCATATGAAATAGACTCTGACTATTCCCAGGTGTGTATTATTCAATGAGGCTCTGAATATGTGGCTATATGAAATAGACTCCTGACTATTCCACAGGTGTGCATTATTCACTGAGGCTGAATGAACCATCATATCAAATAGACTCCAGACTATTTCCAGGTGTGCATTATTCATGAGTCTCTGAATGAGTGGCCATATAAAATAGACTCTGACTATTCCCAGGTGTGTATTATTCAATGAGGCTCTGAATGAGTGGCCATATGAAATAGACTCTGACTATTCCACAGGTGTGTATTATTCAATGAGGCTCTGAATGAGTGGCCATAAAATAGACTCCTGACTATTCCACAGGTGTGCATTATTCAGTGAAGCTCTGAATGAGTGGCTATATGAAATAGACTCTGACTATTCCCAGGTGTCCATTATTCAGTGAAGCTCTGAATGAGAGGCCATATGTAATAGTGTCCTGAGTATTCCCCAGTATGCATTATTCACTGAGGCTCTGAATGTTTGGCCATATGAAATAGCCTCCTGACTATTCCACAGGTGTGTATTATTTAATGAGGCTTTGAGTTAGTGATTAGATAAAATAGATTCTTACTATTTCTAAGGTGTGTATTATTGACTGAGACACTGATTAAGTGGGCATATGGAATAGACTCCTCACTATTCCAAAGTTGTGCATTACTCACTCAGGCTTTGATTTTGTGGCCATATAAAATAGACTAGTGTCTATGCCTCAGGTGTGCATTATTTACTGAGGCTCTAAATGAATGGCTATACAAAGTAGACTCTTAACTCTTCCCCATGTGTGTATTAATGAAGGAGACTCTGAATAAGGGCATAAGAGAGAGACTCCTGACTATTCCCCAGGTGTGCATTATTTACAGAGACTCTGAATGTGTAGCCATTTGAAGTAGACTCTTGACTATTTCCCAGGGGTGTATTATTCACTGAGGCCCTGAACGAGTGGCCATATGAAAGAGATTCCTGACTATTCAGATATACATATTATTCACTGAAACACTGAAAGTGTGGCCATATGAAATAGACCCCATTTTACTCCACAGGTGTGCATTATTCCTTGATTCTCCAAACAAATCACCATATGAAATAGACTAGTGATTATTCCCCACATGTGCAGTATTTGAAGAGGTTCTGTATGAGTGTCCATATCAAATAGTCTCCTGACTATCACTCATGTGTGTATCATTCAGGGAGGTGCTTAATTTGGGGCTACCTTAAATAGGGTCCTGACTACTCCACAGCTGTTTATTATGCACTGAAGCTCTGAATGAGAGGCCATATGAAATAGACTTCTGACTACTGCTCCATTGTGCATTATTCAGTAATGCTCTAATTGAGTGGCCATATGGCATGGATTCTGACTATTCCCCAGGTGTGTATCATTCAGTTAGTTTCTGAACGAGTGACCATATAAAATACACTCCTGACTATATCCTGTTGACTATTTCTCAGCTGTGAATTTTCCAGTAAGGCACTGGGTGAACAGTCATATCAAATAAACTCCAGACTACTTCCCAGGTGTGCATTATTCAGTGAGTCTCTGAATAAGTGGCTATATGAAATAGAATCCTGAGTATTCCCCAGGTATATATAATTCTTCACTGAGGTTCTGAATGAGTGGCCATGAAATACACTCCTGACTTTTCCATAGGTCTGTATTATTCAGTGAGGCTCTGAATGAGTGGCCATATGAAATAGACTCCTGAGTATTCCCCAGGTATGCATTATTCACTGAGGCTCTAAATGAGTGGCTATATGAAATAGAATCCTGACTATTCCCCAGGTGTGTATTATTCAGTGAGGCTCTGAATATGTGGCTATATAAAATAGAATTCTGACTACAATACAGGTGTTCCTTATTCAGTGAAGCTCTGAAAGAGAGGCCATATGTAATAGCATCCTGAGTATTCCCCAGGTATGCATTATTCACTGAGGCTCTGAAACTTTGGCCATATGAAATAGTAGCCAGACTAGTCCAAAGGTGTGTATTATTAATGAGGCTTTGAGTTAGTGACCATATGAAATAGACTTCTGACTATTCCCCAGGTGTGTATTATTGACTCAGACTCTGAATATGTGGGCATATGGAATAGACTACTGACTATTCCAAAGTTGTGCATTACTCACTCAGGCTTTGATTTTGTGGCCATATAAAATAGACTAGTGTCTATTCCACACGTGTGCATTATTCACTGAGGCTGTAAATGAGTGGCTATATAAAGTAGACTCTAACTCTTCCCAGGTGTGTATTACTCAGTGAGGCTCTGAATGAGTGGCCATATGAAATAGAATCCTGACTATTCCCCAGGTGTGTATTATTCAGTGAATCTCTGAATGAGTGGCTATATGAAATAGACTGCTGAGTACTGTACATTTGTGCATTATTCACTGAGGCTATGAGTCAGTGGCCATATGAAATGGAATCCTGACTATTCCACAGGTGTGTATTATTCACTGAGGCTCTGAATGAGTGGCTGTGTGAAATACACTCCTGGCTACTCCACAGGTGTGCATTATTCACTGAGGCTCTGAATGAGTGTTCATATGACATAGCCTCCTGATTACTGACCAGATGTGCATTACTCAATGAGGCTCGTAAACAATGGTCATATGAAATAGAATCCTATTTCCCAGGTGTGCATCATTCAGTAATGCTCTGATTGAGTGGCCATATGTCATAGACTCTAACTAGTCCACAGGTGTGTATCATTCACTGAGTTTCTGAATAAGTGGCCACATGAAATAGACTCCTGACTATTCCCCAGGTGTGTATTATTCACTGAGGCTATGAGTCAGTGGCCATATGAAATAGACTCCTGACTATTCCACAGGTGTGCATTATTCACTGAGGCACTGAATGAGTGGCCATATGTCATAGACTCTAACTAGTCCACAGGTGTGAATTATTCCATGAGTCTCTGAATGAGTGGCCATATGAAATAGACTCCTGAGTATTCCCCAGGTATGTATGATTCAATGAGGCTCTGAATGAGTGGCCATGTGAAATACACTCATGACATTTCCATAGATGTGTATTATTCAATGAGGCTCTGAATGAGTGGCCATATGAAATAGACTCTGACTATTCCCCAGGTGTGCATTATTCAGTGAGGCTCTGAATGAGTGGCTATATGAAATAGAATCCTGACTTTCCCCAGGTGTTCATTATTCACTGAAGCTCTGAATGAGAGGCCATATGTAATAGTGTCCTGAGTATGCCCTGGTATGCATTAGTCACTGAGGCTCTGAATGTTTGGCCATATGAAATAGCCTCCTGACTATTCCACAGGTGTGTATTATTTAATGAGGCTTTGAGTTAGTGATTAGATGAAATAGATTCCTTACTATTCCTCAGGTGTGCATTATTCACTGAGGCTCTGAATGAGTGGCCATATGGAATAGACTCCTCACTATTCCAAAGTTGTGCATTACTCACTCAGGCTTTGATTTTGTGGCCATACAAAATAGACCAGTGTCTGTTCCACAGGTGTGCATTATTCACTGAGGCTCTAAATGAGTGGCTATATGAAGTAGACTCTTAACTCTTTCCAAGGTGTGTATTATTGAATGAGACTCTGAAGAAGTGGACATGAAAAAAAGACTCCTCTCTATTGCCAAGGTGTGCATTATATACAGAGACTCTCAATGTGTGGCCATTTGAAGTAGACTCTTGACTATTTTCCAGGGGTGTATTATTCACTGAGGTCCTGAACGAGTGGCCATATGAAAGAGATTCCTCACTATTCCAGATATATATATTATTCACTGAAACACTGAAAGGGTGGCCATATGAAATAGACTCGATTTTACTCCACAGGTGTGCGTTATTTATTGATTCTCTAAAGGAATCACCATATGAAATAGACTAGTAATTGTTAACATGTGCATTATTCAAAGAGGTTCTGTATGAGTGTCCATATAAAATAGACTCCTGACTGTCACCTAGGTGTGTATCAATCAGGAGGTGCTTACTTTGTGGCTATCTTAAATAGGGTCCTGACTACTCCACAGGTGTTCATTATTCACTGAAGCTCTGAATGAGAGTCCATATGAAATAGACTCCTGACTATGGCCTTATTGTGCATTATTCAGTAAGGCTCTGAATGAGTGGTCCTTTGGAATATAATTCTGATGGTTCCCTGGTGTGTATCATTCAGTGAGATACTGAATCAGTGGTCATATAAAACAGGATCCTGACTATTACCATGGTGTGCATTATACACTGATGCTCTGATTGGCCATATGAAATGGACTCCTAATATTCACTGAGTATTCCTCATGTGTGCATTATGCACTGATTCTCTGAGTGGCTATATGAAATAGACTCTTGACTATTCCCAGGTGTGTATTATTCACTGAGGCTCTGAATGAGTGGCCATATGAAATAGACTTCTGATTATTCCACAGGTGTGTATTATTCAGTGATTCCAGAATGAGAGGTCATATGAAATAGACTCCTGACTACTCCACAGGTGTGCATTATTGACTGAGGCTCATAATGAGTGTTTATATTAAACAGAATCCTGACTATTCCCAAGCTCTGTGTTATTCAGTGATGGTCTGAATGATTCACCATATGAGAAAGTCTTCTGAGTACTCAACAGCTGTGAATTATTCACTGAGCTTCTGAATGAGTGGCCATGTGAAATACACCCCTGACTTTTTCCCAGTTGTGTACTATTCAGTGAGGCTCAAAATGAGTGGCCATATAAAATAGACTCCTGACTATTCCACAGGTGTGCATTATTCACTGAGGCTGAATGAGAGGCATAAGCAATAGACTCCTGACTATTCCCCAGGTGTGTATTATTCACTGAGGCTCTGAATATGTGGCCATTTGGAATAGATTCCTCACTATTCCCAGGTGTGTATTATTCACTGAGGCTCTGAATGAGTGGCCATATAAAATAGACTCTTGAGAATTCTCTAGGTGTGCACTATTTCATGAGACTCTGAATGAGTGGCCAGATGAAATAGACTCCTCACTGTTTCCTAGGTGTGTATTATTCACTGAGGCTCTGAAAGAGTGACCAAATGAAATAGATTCCTGACTATTCCACAGGTGTGCATTATTCAGTGAGGCACTCATTGAGTGTCCATATGAAACTGTCCTGACTATTTCCCAGGTGTGTATCACTCAGTGAGGCACTGAGAGAGTGGCCATATAAAATAGACTCTTGACTATTTCCCAAGTGTGTATTATTCACTGAGGCTCTGAATGAGTGGCCATATGAAATAGACTCCTGACTATTCCACAGGTGCATATTATCCACTGAGGCTATGAATGAGTGTCCAAATGAAATAGACTCCTGACTACTCCACAGGTGTGCATTATTCACCGAGGCTCTGAATGAATATTTATTGGAAATAGACTCCAAATTATTCTCCAGGTGTGTATTATTCAGTGAGGCTCAGAATATGTGGCCATATTAATTAGATTCCTTACTATCCCATGGGTGTGTATTATTCACTGAGGCTCTGAATATGTGTCTACATGAAATAGACTCCTGACTACTCCACATTATTCAGTGATTCTCTGAATGAGTGGCCATATGAAACAGACTTCTTATTACTCCACATGTGTGCATTATTCAGTGAGACTCTGAATGAGTGGCCATATGAAATAGAATCCTGACTATTCCCCAGGTGTGTTCACTTAGTGAGGCTCTCAATGAGTGGCCATAGGAAAGAGACTTCTGACTATTCCACAGGTGTGCATTATTCAGTGATTCTCTGAATGAGTGGCCATAAGAAATAGACTCCAGACTATATCACAAGTGTGTAATATTCAGTGAGGCTGTGAAAGAGGGGCCATATGAAACAGACTTCTTATTACTCCACATGTGTGCATTATTCATGGATTGTCTGAGTAGCCATATGACATACACTCCTAATTATTCTCCAAGTGTCCATTATTCAAACAGGTTCTATATAAGTGTCCATACCAAATAGGCTCCTGACACTCCCACAGGTGTGTATTATTCAGTGATTCCAAGAATGAGAGGTCATATGAAATAGATTCCTGACTATCACCCAGGTGTGTATCATTCAGGAAGGCACTTAATTCGTGGCTATCTTAAACAGCGTCCTGACTACTTCATAGAAGTTCATTATTCACTGAAGCTCTGAATGAGAGGCCATATAAAATAGACACCTGACTATTGCCCCATTGTGAATTATTCAGTGAGGCTCTGAATGAGTGGTAGTATGGAATAGAATCCTGATGATTCCCCAGGAGTGTATCATTCAGTGAGGCACTGAATGAGTGGCCATATGAAAGAGATTCCTGACTATTCCCAGGTGTGCATTATTCACTGAAGCTCTGAATGAGTGGCTATATGAAATAGACTCCTGACTATTCCCAGGTGTGTATTATTGAATGAGACTCTGAATAAGTGGGCATAAAAAGAGACTCCTGTCTATTGCCCAGGTGTGCATTATTTACAGAGACTCTGAATGTGTAGCCATTTGAAGTAGACTCTTGACTATTTCCCAGGGGTGTATTATTCACTGAGGCCCTGAACGAGTGGCCATATGAAAGAGATTCCTGACTATTCAGATATACATATTATTCACTGAAACACTGAAAGAGTGGCCATATGAAATAGACCCATTTTACTCCACAGGTGTGCGTTATTCTTGATTCTCCAAATGAATCACCATATGAAATAGACTAGTGATTATTCCCCACATGTGCAGTATTCAAAGAGGTTCTGTATGAGTGTCCATATCAAATAGTCTCCTGACTATCACTCATGTATGTATCATTCAGGGAGGTGCTTAATTTGGGGCTACCTTAAATAGGGTCCTGACTCCTCCACAGCTGTTTATTATGCACTGAAGCTCTGAATGAGAGGCCATATGAAATAGACTCCTGACTATTGCCCCATTGTGCATTATTCGGTAATGCTGTGATTGAGTGGCCATATGGCATGGACTCTGACTATTCCCAGGTGTGTATCATTCAGTGAGTTTCTGAACGAGTGACCATATAAAATACACTCCTGACTATATCCCCTTGACTATTTCTCAGCTGTGCATTTTCCAGTAAGGCACTGGGTGAACGGTCATATCAAATAGACTCCAGACTATTCCCCAGATGTGCATTATTCAGTGAGTCTCTGAAAAAGTGGCTATATGAAATAGAATCCTGACTATTCCCCAGGTATATATGATTCTTCACTGAGTTTCTGAATGAGTGGCCTTGGGAAATACACTCCTGACTTTTCCATAGGTCTGTATTATTCAGTGATGTTCTGAATGAGTGGCCATAGGAAGGAAACTCCTGAATAATTCTCAGGTGTGCATTTTTAGGTTTGGCTCTAAATGAGTGTCTATATGAAATAGAATCCTGACTATTCCCAGGTGTGCATTATTCACTGAGGCTCTGAATATGTGGCTATATAAAATAGAATTCTGACTACAATACATGTGTTCCTTATTCAGTGAAGCTCTGAATGAGAGGCCATATGAAATAGAATCCTGAGTATTCCCCAGGTATGCATTATTCACTGAGGCTCTAAATGAGTGGCTATATGAAATAGAATCCTGACTATTCCACAGGTGTGCATTATTCACTGAGGCTCTGAATGAGTGGCCATATGAAATAGACTCTGACTATTCCCCAGGTATATATGATTCTTCACTGAGTTTCTGAATGAGTGGCCATATGAAAGAGATTCCTGACTTTTCCATAGGTCTGTATTATTCAGTGATGTTCTGAATGAGTGGCCATAGGAAGGAAACTCCTGAATAATTCTCAGGTGTGCATTTTTAGGTTTGGCTCTAAATGAGTGTCTATAGGAAATAGAATCCTGACTTTCCCCAAGGTGTATGTTATTCACTGAGGCTCTGAATATGTGGCTATATAAAATAGAATTCTGACTACAATACATGTGTTCCTTATTCAGTGAGCTCTGAAGAGGGGTGATATAATAGCGTTTTTAGTATTCCCCAGGTATGCATTATTCACTAAGGCTCAGGAGTCTATTTCATATGTCCACTCATTCACAGACTCATGGAATAATGCACATCTGCGAAATAGTCTGGAGTCTATTTGATATGATGGTTCATTCAGTGCCTCAGTTCAAAATGCACACGTGAGAAATAGTCAAAAGGCTATTTTATGTAGCCACTCATCCATACCCTTAGTAAGTAATAGACACCTGGGGAATAGTCAGGAGTCTATTTCATGTGGCCACTCATTTAGAAACTCAGTAAATTATACACACCTGTGGACTAGTTGGAGGTTTTTTTCCTTGCCTTGCCTGAATTTGCCTTTTCTGGAGTTGTCTTGCCTTACTTTGCCTGTATTTTCCTTGTCTGGTTTTGACATGCCTTGCCTTGCCTGGATTTGCCTTGCCATGCCTTGCCTGGATTTGCCTTCTCTGGACATTTTTTTTGCCTGGATTTGCCTTTCCTAATTTTTTTTTGCTTTGCTTTTCCTGGATTTGTTTTGTTTTGCCTCTCCTGGACTTTCATTTCCTGGATGTTTCTTGCCTCCATTTTGCTATTCTGATTTTTTTTGCTTTGCCTTGCCGGGATTTGGCTTGCCTTGCATTTCCTGGATTTTCCTTGCCTGGATTTGACTTTCCATGCCCTAACTGGATTTTAGTTGCCATTACCTGCCTGGATTTTCTTTGCCATGCCTTGCCTGGTTTAATCTTGCCTGGATTTTCTTTGCCTTTACTGGATTTTCTTTGCCATGCCTTGCCTGGATTTGTTTTGCCTTGCCTGGATTTGTTGCCTTGCCTTGTTTTGCCTTGCCTTGCCTTGCCTGGTTGCCTTGCCTTGCCTTGCCTGTATTTGCCTTGCCTTGCCTGAATTGCCTTGCCTCAATTTGCCTTGCCTGAATTTGCCTTGCCTGAATTTGCCTTGCCTTGCCTTGCCTTGCCTAAATTTGCCTTGCTTTGCCTTGCCTGATTTGCCTTGCCTGGATTTGCCTTGCCTTGCCTTGCCTTTCCTGGATTTGTTTTGCCTTGCCTTTTCTTGCCTTTCCTGAATTTGCCTTGCCTGGATTTGCCTTGCCTTGCCTTTCCTGAATTTGCCTTGCCTTGAATATCCTTGACTTGTCTTGCCTGTATTTGCCTTGCCTTTATTTGCCTCACGTGGCCTTGCCTGGATTTGTCTTACCTGGAATTTCCTCGCCTGGATTTGCCTTGCTGGTATTTGCCTTGTTTTTTCTTGCCGGAATTTGCCTTGCCTTGCTTTGCCTGGATTTGCCTTGCCTGGTTGCCTTGCCTGGTTGCCTTGCCTGGATTGCCTTGCCTGATTGCCTTGCCTTGCCTGGATTTTCTTGCCTTGCCTTGCCTGGATTTGCCTTTCCTGAATTTGCCTTGCCTGATTTGTTTTGCCTTGCCTTGCCTGAATTTGCCTTGCCTTGCCTGAATTTGTCTTGCCTGGATTTTCCTTGCCTGGATTTGCCTTGCTTGGATTTGCCTTGCTTTGCCTTGCCTGGATTTGCCTTGCCTTGCCTTTTCTTGATTTGCCTTCCTTGGATTTTATTTGCCATGCCTTGTCTGGATTTGAGTTTTCATGACTTGCCTGTATTTTCCTTGCCATGCTTTTCCTGGATTTGCCTTGTATTTCCTTGCCTGTATTTGCATTGCCTGGAATTCCCTTGCCTGAATATGCCTTGCCTGATTTGCCTTGCCTGAATTGCCTTGCCTGATTTTCTTGCCTTGCCTGCCTTGCCTGGATTTTCTTGCCTGGTTGCCTTTCCTTGCCTGGATTGCCTTGCCTGATTTTCTTGCCTTGCCTGTATTTTCCTTGCCTTGCCTTGCCTTGCCTGGATTTGCCTTGCTTTGCCTTGCCTGGATTGCCTTGCCTGATTTGCCTTGCCTGAATTGCCTTGCCTGATTTGCTTGCCTGGATTTGCCTTTCCTGGATTTGCCTTGCTTTGCCTTGCCTGGATTTGCCTTGCCTGAATTGCCTTGCCTGGATTTGTTTTGCCTTGCCTGGATTTTCTTGCCTTGCCTGAATTTGCCTTGCCTTGTTTTGCCTTGCCTGGATTTGCCTTGTTTTGCCTTGCCTGGATTTTCTTGCCTGGATTTGTTTTTCTTGCCTTGCCTTGCCTTGCCCTGGCTGAATTTGCCTTGCCTGAATTTGTCTTGACTTGCTTTTGCCTGGATTTTCCTTGCCTGGATTGCCTTGCCTTGCCTTGCCTTTCCTGGATTTTCTTGCCTTGCCTTTCCTTGCCTTGCCTAAATTTGCCTTGCCTGAATTTGCCTTGCCTTGCTTTTGCCTGATTTGCCTTGCCTGATTTGCCTTGCCTTCCTGGATTTGCCTTGCCTGGATTTTCTTGCCTTGCCTTTTCTTGCCTTTTGCCTGATTTGCCTTGCTTGCCTTGCCTGTATTTGCCTTGCCTTTCTTGCCTTGCCTTTCCTGGATTTTCTTGCCTTGCCTTGCCTGATTGCCTTGCCTTGCCTTGCCTTGATTTGCCTTGCTTGCCTTGCCTTTCCTTGCCTTGCCTTTCCTGAATTTGCCTTGCCTGAATTGCCTTGCCTTGCCTGATTTGCCTTGCCTGAATTGCCTTGCCTTGCCTGATTTTCTTGCCTGAATTTTTCTTGCCTGAATTTGCCTTGCCTGGTTGCCTTGCCTTTCCTTGCCTTGCCTGAATTTGCCTTGCCTGATTTTCTTGCCTGGATTTGCCTTTCCTGAATTTGCCTTGCCTTGCATTGCCTTGCCTGTATTTGCCTTGCCTGCCTTGCCTTGCCTGATTTTTTGCCTTGCCTGGATTTGCCTTGCCTGAATTTGCCTTGCCTTTGCCTGGATTTGCCTTGCCTGAATTGCCTTGCCTGAATTTGCCTTGCCTGATTGCCTTGCCTGGTTGCCTTGCCTGGATTGCCTTGCCTTGCCTTGCCTTGCCTGGATTGCCTTGCCTTGCCTGGATTTGCCTGCCTTGCCTGGATTTTCTTGCCTGCCTTGCCTTGCCTGATTGCCTTGCCTGATTTGCTTGCCTGGATTTTCCTTGCCTTGCCTGAATTGCCTTGCCTGCCTTGCCTTGCCTTGCCTTTTGCCTGGATTTTCCTTGCCTTGCCTGAATTGCCTTGCCTTGATTTGCCTTGCCTGGATTTGACTTGCCATGCCTTGCCTGGATTTGCCTTGCCTGGATTTTCCTTGCCTTGCCTGATTTTCTTGCCTGGATTTGCCTTGCTTTGCCTTGCCTGATTGCCTTGCCTGATTTGCTTGCCTTGCCTGCCTTGCCTGGATTTGTCTTGCCTGATTTGCCTTGCCTTGCCTGAATTGCCTTGCCTGGATTGCCTTGCCTGAATTTGCCTTGCCTTGCCTTGATTTGCCTTGCCTTTCCTTGCCTTGCCTGGATTTGCCTATTCTTGCCTTTCATGGATTTGCCTTGCCTGCCTTGCCTTGCCTTTCCTTGCCTTGCCTGGTTGCCTTGCCTTGCCTTTCCTGAATTTTTCTTGCCTTGATTTGTCTTGCCTGGATTTTCCTTGCCTTGCCTTGCCTGAATTTGCCTTGCCTGGACTTTTCTTGCCAGGATTTTGCCTTGCCTGATTGCCTTGCCTGGATTTTCCTTGCCTGGATTGCCTTGCCTTGCATTGCCTTGCCTTGATTTGCCTTGCCTTGCCTGGTTGCCTTGCCTGAATTGCCTTGCCTGGATTTTCTTGCCTTGCCTTGCCTGATTGCCTTGCCTGCCTTGCCTTGCCTGCCTTGCCTTGCCTTGACTTGCCTTGCCTGCCTTGCCTGGATTGCCTTGCCTGGATTTTCCTTGCCTTGCCTTGTTTTGCCTGGATTTTTCTTGCCTGGACTTTTCTTGCCTTTGCCTTGCCTTCTTGCCTTGCCTTGCCTGGAATTGCCTTGCCTTGTCTTGCCTTGCCTTACCTTGCCTTCTTGCCTTGCCTGGATTTGCCTTGATTTGCCTTGCCTGCCTTTTTTTGCCTTGCCTTTTGATTTGCCTTGCCTGCATTTATCTTGCCTTGCCTTGCCTGAATTGCCTTGCCTGGATTTGCCTTGTTTGATTTGCCTTGCTTGCCTTGCCTTGCCTTGTTTTTGCCTTGCCTGAATTTGCCTTGCCTTGATTTGCCTTGCCTTGTCTTGCCTTGCCTGCCTTGCCTTGCCTTGGATTTGCCTTGTCTTGCCTTGCCTGAATTGCCTTGCCTGATTTTCCTTGCTTTGCCTTGCCTGGATTTGCCTTGCCTGCCTTGCCTGGATTTGACTTGCCATGACTTGCCTGGATTTGACTTGCCATGACTTGCCTGAATTTTCTTGCCTTGCCTTGTTTTGCCTGATTGGCTTTGAAAAGAAAAGTTTTTTGTTTTTCTTCCTTTTCCAATTTATTTTAAAGTTTTAAAATTACAAAGACAGCAAAGTATCCCCTGCACAAGTAACACTTGTTTAAAAAAAAAAAGAGGAGAACGCGCAAGTGCGCGACTTTTCTATTTTATTAAAAATAAGAGAAAGACAACTGTACAGGGTTTTTTTCTCCCAGCTCCCGGTGTGAAACTAAGTACTAGTCCTAGATATGTTATATACACATACACACACATGCACACAGACCTAGCTCTGTAAAACTACTTAGCAAACCCCAAATCGACTGCAGTATGCCTTACTGTCCACTTCCTGCCCACTCCCCCTCCCCAGCTACAACTACTTACAATAAAAGCAGATCTTGAACATCTGCAGCGTGGTCACCAGCGTGCAGCGACCCTGCTTGATCACGTGGCAGATGCACTGGATGGACAAGAGCTTGGAGGTGAAGGGTGCTGCAATGCTGGCGTCCCCCAGCTTCACAATGGGCGTGTTCTCATCCTCGAAGTCTAGAAGCACCTGGCTCAGGCGGTCCCTCTGGGACGCCAGCTGCTCCTCGGAGGGAGGGAGCCCCGACTGCTGCTTGGCTGTCCTGGAGGTGGCTCTGATGCCACTGTTGCTCAGGGTTGGGCTGTCCCAGGGCCGCTGTTGCCGCTCCACGACCCGCTCAGGGGCACTGGCCAGGAGTGCCACACCCACATCAGCGTGCTTCAGGCGCCCACGTCATTGGTGCCATCTCCACATGAGGCTCATGTAGCCCAGCTCCTTCAGGCTGGTGATGATGAACTCCTTCTGCTTGGGGCCA